>APFE030787406.1:0-16712 GCA_000404065.3 Pinus taeda
AGGTTAGTGGATATCACAACTACTAATGGAACTCATACCTAGAATAATAGAAGAGGGGGTAGACATCAAATTGCCTCAAGATTAGATAGATTCCTAATATCTAAAGAGATAGTAAGGAGAGACATTTTTGTGGAAGCGACGATACTACCTGGGATGGGATCAAACCATTGGCCATGAGATTGGAGATTGAACTCAAATCTAGCCCTAAAAACAACCATTCTGATTTGAAGCATTCTGGCTTAGAGATATGAAGTTCATAAACAAGGTAGAGGAATGGTGGAAACGGAGTGAACAAAGGGGCAGGAATAGAATGAAAATGTTCTAACGCAAGCTAAAGGAAATAAAACAAAAAATAAAGGAACGGAACCAACAGGAATTTGGGAACATAATGAAGGATCAACAGCAGTTGAATCAAATGATGAAGGAAATCCAACAAGAAATTATAAGGGAAGGGAGAAGTGCCGAATTAGCAGCAGAAAAGGGTAGATTGGTTAGCCAAATAGAGGAATGTAGGAAGCACGAAGAAATATTATGGCGACAAAAGTCAAGAGTGAACTGGTTGAGAGAGGGAGAGAGGAACACTAAATTTTTCCACAAAGCGATGATACAGCATAGGCAGAGAAACAAAATCTTTCCCTGAAAAAATGAAGAAGGTGAACGACAAACCCAGCATGAGGAAATGGAGGAAACCTTGGTGAGGCATTTCAAAGATCTTTTAATGGAATCTCAAGAGGAAAGACAAGAGGCAATGCGCAGAATATGCAATGAGATCCCCAAGTTAATCACTAGACAGAAAAACCTTGTGTTAATGAGAGCAGTCACAATAGAGGAGGTCGATGAAGTGGTGCAAGGACTGAAGAAAAATAAGGCCCAGGGACCAAATTGATTTACAGTGGAATTCTACCAAGCAGCTTGAAACTTTATAGGCAATGACATTGTAGCGGTGGTGGAAGAATCCAGAAGGAGCCAAAAGGTATGTCCAAGCCTAAACACTACCCTTCTTTCTCTCATACCTAGATTCTCCAAGTCTGATGAACCGCGGGGATTTAAACCTATTTCCCTGTGTAATGTCATCTATAAAATTATCTCTACATTAATAGCTAAGCGACTAAAACCGTTTCTTCCAAGTATTATATTCCTTGAACAAACAGGTTTTGTAGAAGGCAGACAGATTCTAGATGGTCTGATAGTATCCCAGGAAGTGGTGCACTCATCAAAATCTAAAAATATGGTAGGAATGATGATTAAATTAGATCTATCCAAAGCCTATGATAGATTAAACTCGGAGTACCTAAGGAAAGTAATGGAAGCTTTTGAGTTCTACAGAAGGTGGCTAGACTGGATTATTGCAATGATATCTACCCCGGTCTTCTCAATCCTCCTAAATGGAACCCCATCATCCACCTTCAATGCCACCAGAGGGCTAAGAAAGGGGGATCCCCTATCACCCTTCTTATTCATTATAGAAGCAGAAGGTCTAGGAAGGTATATCAAAAAGGAAGTACAGGAGGATAGAATTAAAGGGATAAGGGTATGGAGGAATGAGCTCTCGATAACCCACCAGCAGTTCGTGGATGACATTATGTTATTCTGTAATGTATCTCTTAGGGAAGTTAAAAGAATGAAGGAAATCCTGGATCTCTTCATGGAATCCTCGGGTACCCAAATTAACAAAGAGAAATAATGTGACTACTTCTTTAAAACAACTGGTAATGTCAAATCTTATCTTTCAAGTATGTTGGGTTTCAGAAAAGGGGAGCTACCAACCAAGTATCTAGATATACCTCTGGTAATTAACTCCTTAAAAATGGTAAATTCGTAGCAAACTATACAGAACATCCAAGGTAGGATAGCCAACTAGCCGTTCAGATCACTAAACCTAGCAGGAAGAGCGGTATTGGTAAAAGCAGTCCTGCAATCCATACCAATTTACAAATTATCGAGGATGGCAGCATCAAAAGGAGAATGGCCCAGAATGGTGGAAATATTGAATAAATTCATCAGGGGAGGCTCTCAACAGCAGAAAAAAATGGGTGTTGATGTCATGGCAAGGGATGATTAGAAAAAAGGAGGAAGGGGGCCTAGGATTGAAGGACCCATAACTCACCAACCAAATTATGGGGGCCAAGCTTTGGTGGAGGTGGATGACTGGAGGAGGGGACCTATAGAAATGAATATGGACAAAGAAGTGTAACATGCCAAGAAGAATGGAGGATATATTAAGACATATAGAAAAACCACAAGGATCCAACATTTGGAAGTTGGCCAGCGAGAACAGGGATGTAATCACTTGTGGGAAATAAGAAATGGTGAACCAGCAAAGCTTTGGGATGAAGCTTGGCAACAACGTGAAAAATTAAATGGAAAGCAGGAACTTAGAAGTATTCTTTAGTATTCAAAAGATGCAGGATTAAATAGAGTGGATGATTTCTGGAAAAATGAAAACAATGAGGAAAATTGGAGTTTGGAAAAACCCAGAAGAATGGGGACAAAACATAGAAGAAGAATAGAGAAAACTCTATATGAAAGAAATGGAAATGAGAAAAAATCCAATTAGAGCAGGACTAGATATTTTGAGATGGGGCCATGCAATGAAAGGAACTTTCACGGTAAAGGAGGCATATGATCTAAAGGCCAAAAGGGAAGAGGAAGGGAACTAGCACTTATGGAAATGGACGAATGTGGCTCACTTCCTATGGCTAACATGCAAACACAAAATTTTGACATGGGATCAATTACAGAGAAGAGGGATGGAGGGACCAACCCGCTATGGCCTGTGCAAGCAGGAAAACGAAAATATATAACACCTACTGAACTCATGCCAGTTTTCACAATGTCAGTGGGAAGCTATCTATATTTCTTTAGAAGGACAAACAGGAATCCACAAAGCATAAAAGAGATGGTTCAATAATGGGGACGGAGCCACTTTATCAGTCTGGTCCTAAATAGAGCATGGTGGCTAGCTATAGGTTTCAATCTCTGGATGATATGGAAGGAGAGGAATAGAATGATCTTCAAGAATAAAGAATTTACACTAGAGAAGGTATGGAGAGGAGTAATTGAACATATAAGAGAAGCTACACTAGCAGAAGAATGGAAGAAAGAAGAATGGGAGACCCTGCCACAAGAAACAAGTATCTTAAGAAAACTTAACCTAGCAAAGGAGATGGTCGGAGCGAATGCATGGAAAGCAACGAGAATAAGTGGGGTATCACCCGAGTAGTGTAATAGACTAGTAGAGGGCTTCATGAATTAAAATTTGATGGAGCCTCCAAAGGCAACCCAGGTAATGCAGGAATAGGTGGCATCTTTAGAGACAGCCAAGGCAGGGCTCGTTTGTTGTACGTGGCTTATGGAGGCATGATGAGCAATAATGAAGTAGAACACATGGCAGTAAGACAAGGGATGAAAATAGCTGTCAGGCTCAGGTACAAGCAACTGGAAGTGGAAGGGGATTCATTAATGGTAATAAACATGATGAGGAAACTTTATAATGGAATGACATGGGATAGGATTTGCCACAACTGGAGAACAAGAAGCCTCATACAAGAGATGGGTGAAATCATGAAATGACTTGATTACATAATAATTAAACACATTAAACAAGAAGGAAATAAAGCGACCAATTTCTTAGCCAATTGGGGAAGTAACCCACAAATGAGACACATGGAAAGAACTTGGCCTATTTAGCCAAGGGATACCAGAATGAACCTGCTAAATGAAATATTAACCAAAGATGAGGAAGATCAATAATCAAAATTACAATTATTATAACAGGCCCCCGATGGGGGTGATGGAGTGAGTAAGGAGCCATAATGGCGATGTCAGAAAATGGGTGCAGCGAGGAATTCTTACCGCAGCTTGCATGAGTGTAAGGCAGAATGTGGAGAGGTACTGCCGAGCAGACGAGAGAAGTGGCGTGAGGAATGCCAGGACAAGGAGAGGTGGTGAGGACGGTGGTGAAGGAAGGATGGGACAGCAGGGGGATGTGAGGTGGTATGAAAGAGGGAATAAGGAAGGAAGGATGGTCAGAGTGAGAGAGAAAAGAGGAAGAAGTGCGGCAAGGAAGCCAGACAAACATCCAGCACATAGGAAGTGAAATACCGGGTATGTCTACTATCTCTGCTCTGTAATTTGAATAGAAAATTGTAGTATGTCATATGGGGTTAGAAACATGAGTCAGGGGGGGAAAGGAAAGATCTTGTAAGGAGGTTCTATTGCATAAACAACTTAGGAACCAGGGGAGAGAAGGGCTCGGTAGCTCAGCTCTAAGGAAGGAAAAGAGAAGGGGTATAGATACTGATAGGAAGGGGCCTACTAAGTTTAGAACCATGGTTATAAAGGTTAAAATGGAGAGTGTCAGTGAGGTCAGGATGTTGGATAGTCTGGGAAATTTAATGAGACAAGGAGTCTAGATAGGGGAGGGAAGCCTGAGCAGTAGAAAGGAGTGAGCCTGGGAGGGGAAATCGGGTAAGAATCTGAGAAAAAGGGAGAAGTCCTCCCAGGAGGGGAACACAGATGAGAAAGGGAGTGGTGCCAACCCACAAGGGAGGAAGGGAGAGAATTTTAATAGGTAGAACCACAGGTTCAGCATATCGGGGAAGCTTCGAGAAGGGGATAGCTAGCTAGAAACAAAAAGGGGAAAATGAGGAACTGACAGAGAGAAATCTCCCAGAAACCTGAGTGAAAATCAGGGGAGGGGGAGTAGAGAGAAGGGGCAGACCACCTGTGGCCCATTGGGATACTTAGGAACAAAGGAGTGCAGTCACAAGTGAAATAGTGCAAGAAGTGAGAAAACACCAAAAATTATGGGAATTTGGATGGAAAATGATGATTTTATCCTGACTCAGTTCTGTGCATACTATGAACAGATAGTAGGGAGTGAAGACATGGCACGGGCAGCTAGAGGTCACGGTCGAAGGGGCAAGACAAATAGTGGTCCGTGCTCTTAGGACAATGACACCTTAGGAAAAAGGTTGGGGCGACGTCCCATGGATGAGACTGTGAAGGAAGCGGCTAGAGCTTACATGAAAGACACGAATGCTAGCATCAGAAAAAATATTGATGAGATCGAAGTCAGGGTTAATGAAGAGGACTCGGAGCAAGAGATGGAAGAATGGAGAGACCTCATTCCTTATCTTGGCAATACGAGAGGCCGAATGTCTTAATATAAACAGACTCTTCATTTGTACTGACTCATGAAGAGGTTGGTGGGTATGGTGGTGGAGCAAGTTTCCATGGGGATGGCACTAATAATCAGAGATATGCCTGACTACAAACGTGACCTGTAGACCATACAATTCCAGCATTGTAAACAAGATATGCGCCTGGATCATATACAGAGACACATCCCCTATATCGCGGAGATGACACTAGCAAACGAAGGCTCAGCAAAAGATCCAACAGTCGTTGAGCTAGACCAGGATGAACCCAAGGAATAGACTGAGCATATGATCTCAGGTCGTTGTTTTTTAGTGTCTCGTCTTTCTTCTATATGCCTGTTTATGGGAACTATGGATAAACACTGGTTTTTAAATAGTTTTGTATATATAGCCAGGGTATAAATACTTTTGACTTACCAATTTTGGATGGCGTATAATATGCATAGGTGGCCAACAAACTTGGTTTCCCACTGTTGAGGCCACCTATTGACAATATGTGGATTCGGCTTGTTTTTATATAATTAGAAAAGGAGGACCTACCTAAGTTTACAAAAAAAATAAAATAAGGAACCAATAAAAAGGAGAAAAGAAAAAGACTAATTAGTTTCCTAACACCAAAAATAATAGGGCTAAGTAAGAAAGAGACACGAAATTAACAACGACCAAAAGAAAAGAAAACAACGAAGAAAAAAGAGAGAAAAATAAAAAAGGAAACCTAGAAATAAAGGGAGATTAGGGTGTTATACCTTTTTTTCAATCTCAATGACCTACCTAAACCTATGATGATTGAAGTGATCAATATTAGCAATAACCTAAGTATCCTCTGTACAAATTCTAAGCTAAAGAAAGAAAAATGAAAACCAGAGAGTAAATTCAATTAATTAATTAACTTTAAAAGTGAGAATAATTAATAAAATTTACAAACAAAAAAAATAGCGAGGTATTTTTCTTCCTAGTTAATCCTCTTTAATTCACTTATTTTAGTGCATCTTAATAATACTTTTCCTTCTTTAGTTAATTATTTAATTAAACTTAAGCTCACTTTTCCATTTTCCCTATTTAGCTTATAATTATTAACCTTAACATTCACATTCTTATTTTCAATCGTTATTTCTTTCCACATTTAAAAATAATTATTAAATTATTATTACAATAATTTAAATCACATTTTGTAATGGCTATATCCTATTTCTATTTATAGGTGGTGTAGCACTCTTTCTATCATCATTTGAAGCTTTTTGTTCTTGAAGATGGGTAAGACCTCATTAATATTACATAGTATTCCAAAAACTCTCATAATTATAACCATTTAATTTATATAACCACATATTGACCATTCCTTAGTATTAACCTCTTATGCAAAAATTAATTAATAGCAGAATAATGAGTATGAGAACAACTATAGGGTAGTATAATATAGAGTTACTATATTAAAAAAGTGTGGAACTTTCAATTAAATAAAATGGTCACCAAAATGCTTATGGGCTTAAAATAGATAATGACAGGGTGTTATATTAAACTTAAACTCATTTTTCGATTTTCACTCTTTAACTTATAATTATTAACCTTAATATTTTCATTCTTATTTTCAAGTGTTATTTCTTTGCACATTTAAAAATAATGATTAAATTATTATTACAATCTTTTAATCCACATTTTGTAATGGTCATGTCCTATCTCTATTTATACCTGGTGTAACACTCTTCCTATCATCATTTGAATATTTTTGTTCTTGAATATGGGTGACATCTCAGTAATATTACATAGTATTCCAAAAACTCTCACCATTATAACAATTTAATTTATATAACCAGATGTTGACCATTTTTTTAATAAAAACAAGTGTAATGTGTGTCATTACCACTTAGTATCAACCTCTCATGCAAGAAGTAATTGACAGCAGAATAATCAGCATGAGAACAATTATAGCATAGTATAATATAGATTCATTATATTAAAAAGGTGTGGAACATTCAATTAATTAAAATGGTCACCAATATGCTCATGGACTCAAAATAGATAGTGACAGGGTGTTCTATAGAAATCCATCCATGGTTATTCAGGTGATTTGAATTTATTTATTGAGGTAATTAATTGGAATAACATGGGCATATACATTATCATGGAAACACACTCTCATCAATATAAATAATTTTATTTGAAAAACCCTCATAATAATGAGGAAGTAGATTATGTCAATATAAGACATAGGACAAAGTCTATAGAATACAATGGTTCCATGCTAAAGGTCTAATTTGTTTGGATTTCAATATTTTACTTATTTTTACAATTTGCATAGATGGAATACTAAGCTTAGATTAATACTAGTATTAATAATATTTTATTTATCGCTTGTAATTGACAAGATTAATAACATTATTATGCTGTAATTATGTCAAGGCTTAGCCTAACTTAGAGTATTAGATTATTTTGTTGTTGAAAATACATTTTTGAATGCATAAATGGATTGAGCACCCTGAAAACCCCTGGGCCACTTGAATATTATAGATTAAACAACTTAAACTCAAGCCTGTAAAAATCTCTACCATATTTTGATTAAAATTAACCACAAAAATTGTCTTAAAAAGAAAGGGTCATTTCGTTAAGTTAGACTACACCTATAATATACATAGTTTTAATTATACTAGTAACTTGTTACATCATAGTAATAATCATGAGTAACTTCTTTCATCATATTAATAAATAAGTATACTCAAGGCAAGTGAAAATTAAAACTTTTATTAAGATATCATAAATTTGATTTCATTGCAAGTATCTAAATTTAAATTTTGTTTTTTTTTTTTTTAATTATTTAATGCTCATGGGCTTAGAATAGATAGTGAGAGGATTTTTTATTAAACTTAAGCTCACTTTTCCATTTTCCCTCTTTAGCTTATAATTATTAATCTTATCATTCTCATTCCTTAAGCTCACTTTTCCATTTTCCCTCTTTACCTTATAATTATTAACCTTAACATTCTCATTCTTATTTTCAGCTGTTATTTCTTTCCACATTTAAAAATAATTATTAAATTATTATTACAATAATGAAAATCACATTTTGTAAGGGTCATCTCCTATCTCTATTTATGCTTGGTGTAGCACTCTTCTTATCATCATTCCAAGCTTTTCGTTTTTAAAGATGCATGACACCTCAATAATATTACATATTATTCCAAAAACTTTCATCATTATAACCATTTAATATATATAACTACATGTTGACCATATTTTTTAATAAAAACATGTGTAATATGTGGTTTTGTCTTAGTCTCAAGCTCTTATGCAAAAAGTACTTGATAGCAGAATAATCAGCATGGGAACAATTACATGGTAGTATAATATAGAGTTACTATATTAAAGAAGTGTGGTACATTAAATTAATTAAAATGGTCACCAAAATGCTCACGGGCTTAGAATAGATAGCGATAGGACGTTCTATAAAAATCCAGCCATGTTGATTGGGTGATTTTAATTGATTTATTGAAATAATTAATTAGAATAATATGGGCATATACATTATCATGAAAACATACTCTCATCAATATAAACAATGTTATTTGAAAAACCCTCATAAAAATGAGGATTTAGATTATGTCAATATAGAACAAAGTCTATACAATACATGTGTATGTCTTAAACTGTTCCATGCTAAAGGTCTAATTTGTTTGGATTTCAATATTTTACTTATTCTTACAATTTACATAGATGGAATATTAAGCTTAGATTAATAACATTATTAATAATATTTTATTTATTGCTTGTAATTGACAATATTGATAACATTATTATATTGTAATTATGTGAAGGCATGTCTAACTTATAGATTAAATGGTATTTTCACTAGGCACTTGAATCCTATAAATTCAACAACTTAAACTCAACTTCATAAAAATCTCTGTCAAATTTTGATTAAAATTAACCAAAAAAATGCTTTGAAAAAAGGTCATTTCGTTAAGTTAGACTACAACTATAATATACATAGTTTTAATTATACGAATAAGTTGTTACATCATACTAATAATTATGAGTAACTTGTTACATCATACTAATAATTAAGTATATTCAAGGCAAGTGAAACTTAAAACTTTTATTAGATATCATAAAGTTGATTTCATTGCAGGTATTTAAATTTAAATTTAATGTTTTTGTTTTTAATCATTTAATGCTCATGGGCTTAGAATAGATAGTGACAGGGTGTTCTATTAAACTTAAGTTCACGTTTCCATTTTCCCTCTTTAGCTTATAATTATTAACCTTAACATTCTCATTCTTATTTTCAAGGGTTTTTTCTTTCCACATTTAAAAATAATTATAAAATTATTATTACAATAAATTAAATTACATTTTGTAATGGTCACCTCCTATCCCTATTTATATGTGGTGTAGTACTCTTCCTATCAATATTGGAAGCTTTTTGTTCTTGAAGATGGGTGACACCTAATATTACATAGTATTCCGGGACCTCTCATCATTATAACCATTTAATTTATATAACCACATATTGACCATTTTTTTAATAAAAACAAGTGTAATATGTGGCATTACCACTTATTATCAACCTCTTATAAAAAGTAATTATGCAAAAAATAATTGATAGGAGAATAATCAACATGAGAACATAGGGTAGTATAATATAGAGTTACTATATTAAAAAAGCATGGAACATTCACTTAATTAAAATAGTCACAAAAATTCTCATGGGCTTAGAATAGATAGTGACAGGTTGTTCTATAAAAATCCAACCATGTTGATTGATTTTAATTGATTTATTGAAATAATTAGTTAGAATAGTATGGGCATATATATTATCATGGAAACACTCTCGTCAATATAAACAATGTTATTTAAAAAATCCCCATAACAATGAGGAATTAGATTATGGAAATATAAGGCATAGGACAAAGTCTATACAATACATGTCTATTTCTTAAACGGTTCCATGTTAAAGGTCTTATTTGTTTGGATTTCATTATTTTACTTATTCTTACAATTTACATAGATGTAATATTAAGATTAGATTAATAACATTATTATTAATATTTTATTTATTGTTTTTAATTGACAATATTATAACATATTTGTATTTTAATTATGTGAAAGCTTAATCTAACTTATAGACTAAATGGTTCAGCGAAATTGGAAAATAGAATCTCAAGCAAGATTGTGATTTTTTGTTGTTTAAAATACATTTTTGAAAGCAGCACTTAAATCCTACAAATTAAATAACTTAAACTCAAAACTCAAGTTTATAAAAATCTCCCCATATTTTGATTAAAATTAACGTGAAAAATGGTCAAAAAAAGAAAATGAAGTCATTTCGTTAAGTTAAACTACACCTACAAGATACATAGTTTTAATTATATGACTAAATTGTTACATCATAGTAATAATTATGAGTAACTTGTTACATCATATTAATAATTAAGTGTATTCAAGGCGAGCAAAACTTAAAACATTCATTTAAGATATCATAAATTTGATTTCATTGCAAGTATTTAAATTTATATTTTGTTTTTTTTAATCATTTTTAAAAATAATTAAGATGTGATATTTCAAATTTACTAATATATTATATTTTATTTATTCTCTGAAATTTACAAAAAAAATGGAATATCAGACTTAAATTAATAACATCATTATATTGATAATAATTAATCTGTGTTATATATAGTTTTAATTAAATGAGTAATTTGTTACATTATGTTGAAAAGTACATTTAACCCAAATGAAACACTCATTAGAATATCATATGGTTGATTTCATTGAAAGAATTTGAATTTTGGTTATTTTTTAATTTATTTATCTATAAGAAGGAAATGTGTACCCTTTTGTTACAACGTGATGTACTCTCCAACCCAGTATGGAAGAGATGTTGTAATGTATAGTTATATTATGTTATCTAAACATTTTGACTTGTTCAAATTACGTAAAAATAAAAGTAAAAAATAAATAATAATTATATATTAATTAATTAATAATTAAGCAAGCTTAGATCCATCTTAACTTTGAATCAATATTAGATCTATATTAACATTGAACCTATCAAGTGTCGAGGGATCAAATCTCTCATGGTAGAAATATTTTCTCAAGTTACTTAAAAAATAGGTTTCCACTTTGAAAATTTTGATCCTCTTGATAGATATGAAGTGAAGATGAGCCTAAGTTCTCACTTGTTTTTTTACATGTATATATGCTTAACTTGTATATGAGATCCATCTTATCTCTGATCTACCAATCACTAAGAGTGATCACATCCCTTGAGATGCAAACCTATTTTAGAGTGAAAAGAGATTGGATCAAATCCCTTGAGATGCAAACCTAATTTAGAGTGAAAAGAGATTGGATCACTCTCCATACTTGGTAGATCCATAGTTAAGACGGATCTATGCTAGTTTGATTATTAATTATGACTAAGTCAAAATGTTAAACATTGCAACATATCTACCATACTTGGGTTGGAGAGCACATCACAATGTAGTAATAATAATTGCATCAAGGGGCACTTCACAACCCAATATGGGGGTAGATTTCACGTAAAAACTTAAAAATAGCAATAACAATTGTGTCCAGAGGCATTCCACAACCAAGTATGGGGATAGATCTCATGTAAAAATGTAGACATTTAACATGTAATGTTTAATATTTAACATTTTTTATTTAATGTCGCTCTATTTAAATAAACATAAATATAAATAAACTAGAGGTATCGTAAATAAATAAAACTTATTTTTATATTTACTCCATAAACCTCTTTATATTTGGGTTTTATTTAAGTGAATCCTATGGGCAAAATACCATGGGCCAAATACAATATTTATAAAAGAGGTATGGTAAATAAATAAATATAAAAGAGGTATAAAGAGTTATGGTAAATAAATAAAAATATATCAATTAGGATTAGCATAACCATCTAATTATAATACATCCTATGGCTATACACCATTAACAAATATTATTAATACCATGCCAAAAACATTATACCCTAATATTAATATAAAAGATTATTAATATTATTATTATTATTATTATTATTATTTAAATCTTAATATTCATTTAATATATTAATAAAATTAAATATTATTAAATTAATAAATTTGATTAATACAATATTAAATTTTGTTATATTATGATTAAATATATCCTTATATATATATATATGATATATATATATATATATATATATAATATATATATATATATATATATATAATATAAATTATATTAAATAGTAAATATTAAATATATATAATTAAATATAAATTGGGGAAAAAAAAAAAAGGGGAAACAAAGACAATAGAGTGAAAGAAGTGAAAGAGATGGGGGT
Organism: Pinus taeda; assembly: GCA_000404065.3. Classification (NCBI taxonomy): domain Eukaryota; kingdom Viridiplantae; phylum Streptophyta; class Pinopsida; order Pinales; family Pinaceae; genus Pinus; species Pinus taeda. The sequence continues at coordinate 12,490 of APFE030787406.1, forward strand.
GACAATGGAGAGATGGAGTAAACTGAAGGAAAGGGAGTGGACAAATGAAGAGAGAGAAGATGAGGAGAAGGAGTGAGAGAGGTAGATAATGGTAAGAGAGGGAAGGGAGACATAGATGGAGGTGGGAGAGAGGAAAGGAGGAGAGGGGGGAGAATGACAGAGAGGGAAAACAGTGGAGGAAATGGGGGAGAGAGAGGGAGAAAAAAGAGATATACGGGGAATAGAGAGGTAGGTAGGAGAGAAAGGGGGAGAGAGGAAGGATGAGAGAGAGGACTTGAGAGAGAGGAGAGAGGGAGGTATAAGTAGATGTAGTTGGAGGGGGAGATAGGTAGGGAAGAAGAAATACATAGATAGTAAGAAGCGGAGAGAGAGGGAGTGACAAGGAAGAGATGGAGGGAGAGTGTGTATGTTTCGGGGTGAGATAAAGAGACAAATAAGCAGAGATGGAGACATGGGGGGAGAGAAAGATAAAGGGAGGTATATATTAACACAGTTGCAGAGAGAGAGAGAGAGAGAGTGATGGGGGAAGAGAGAGGATTGGAGGCTAGAGAGAGAGAGGATTGGATGGAAAAGAGAGAGGGAGATAGAGGAAAGATGAGAGATCAGACTTGAGAGAGAGGAAGAGAGTGATAAGGAAAGAGAAAGGATTGGAGGGGGGAGAGAGAGAGAGAGAGAGAGAGAGTGAGTGATGCGGGAATAGAGAGGGAGGTAGAAGAGAAAGTGAGGGAGAGGAAGCATGAAAGAGAGGAGGAGAGAGGGAGCGATAGACATATGGAGTTGATGGGGAGAGAGGGAGGGAAGAAGAAGGTCATAGAGAGTGACTAGTGGAGAGAGAGAGGGAGTGACAAGGGAGATGTGGAGAAAGAGTGTGTATGTTTTGGGGTGAGATAATGAGACAAAGATGGAGTGATGGACATAAGGGGGATATAAGGAGAGAGTGGTATATAGTAACAGAGTTGGAGGGTGAAGAGAGAGAGAGAGAGAGAGGTGGGAGAGAAAGGGAGAGAGAGGAAGGCAGAGAGAGTAGATGTGAGAGAGTGGAGAGAGGTAGGGAAAGAGAGATGGAGATTGAGGGGGAGAGAGAGAAAAAAACATAGAAAGAGAAAGGTGGAGAGAGACAGCAAGTGATATGGATGATGGAGAGAGAGGAAGAGAGGATAGCAGGAGAGAAGAGAGATAGAAGTAGGGGAGAGGGAGAGAGAGAGAGAGGAGGAGGGAGTGATAGATAGATAGATGGATTGGAGAAAGAGAGCGTATGTTTTGGGGGTGATTTAGAGAGACAGGGGGAGATAGAGATATATATGGAAGAAGAAGAGAGGGAAGAAGAGGGAGCTGGAGACAGGGAGGGAGGGATAAAGAGATTGATAGATATGGATTGAGAGAGTGTGTGAGTTTGGGGGGGTGAGATAGAGAGACAAAGAAGGAGATATGGATGGAGATATAGATATATATGAAGGGGGGAGAGAGGGAAGAATATTTCTTGCACTAGATCCATTGTTTTACATGTAGATGTTGATTTGTAATCCTATTTGATTGCTTGCACTAGCTACATTGCTTTTAGTGTAGATGTTGATTTCTAATGATATTTGATTGCATGTACTAGATGCATTGATTTCAATATAGATGATTTCTAATCCTATTTGATTTCTTGCACTAACTGCATTTATTTCAGCGTAGATGGAAATTTCTAATCCTATTTGATTACTTGCACTAGCTGCATTAATTTCAATGTAGACGTTTATTTCTAGTTATATTTTATTGTTTGCACTAGATGCATTGATTGCAATGTAGATGATTTCTAATCCTATTTGATTGCTTGCACTAAATGCATTGGTTTCAACGTAGATGATTTCTAATCCTATTTGATAGCTTGCACTAGATGCATTGGTTTCGATGTAGATGTGGGCTTATAATCCTATTTGGTTACTTGCACTAGATGCATTGATTTAAGATTAGATGTTAATTTCTAATCCTATTTGATTACTTGCATTAGATGCATTGATTTTAGTGTAGATGTTGTTTTCTAATCTTATTTGATTGATTGCATTAGACGCATTGATTTCAGTATATATTTTGATTTTTGAATTGATGTAATTGGATGCATCATGGTACATTAATTTTAAAGTGATTGGAATAATAGTGTGCATTGATTTTAGTGTACGCACAAAAAATTATTGACAATGTACATTGATTTTTTTGTTATAGTAATTCAACCTATTAATATTGGAGAGCAAGATAGATAATGTATGATGTTTACTACAATAGCTCAAGCTAAAGATTTAAATGTTTTACAATTTCAAGTGTCATTTTCATATAATTGATATATAAAGGTGAAAAAACTAACAAGGATGACAATACAAATACTACAGGAAAACATTTTGAGATTGATCACAATGAAGACTATTTTTAATTGAATACATTCTTATTATTCATATTTTCTATCATTAAACACTATTACATTGTCACTTTGCATTCAATTCTTTTATTTAATCATTTTTCATCATTAAAGTTATTAACAATATTTATCATGTCAACAAACTGAGGTAACTAAGAAAATTATAAATTAAAATGACTAGATAAATCTCAAACATATTTGATAGATTTTCCTTGACTGCACTCAACTAAAACCAACCTAGATCCATCTTAACTTCGAATCTATCAAGCATTGAGAGATTTGGTTCCTCTCGACACTTGATAAATCTGGAGTTAAAATGGATTTTAATAATAATAATAAATGCCCGAAGAAGCGCTCCCGGGCCTATATGGTGGACATATTGTAATGTAATGTTTAACATTTTGAATAAGTCAAATTACAAAAAAAAAGATAAATTAGTTAAATTAAAAAATTGTTGTAATGTAACTACCTTCAACCACCTTATCCATTCAACTAGCGTTTTCAAACTACCTAAAAAAATGTTGTAAATAAACTAATGATTTATTTTGTTCTTTACCATGCATAATGATGTATGTAATAGTTGATAGTGGCTTTCTCAACAGCCAACACAAGGTTGAAACAAATATGATTTTACCTATGTTCACATCTGACCCCACTTTACTAAGCACAAGTCAAAGGTCACATATCATCAAAGTAGAAAAAAGAAAAAACATGCTAATTTATCCATGTTTTGTAGATATATTTCCCATGCCCTTTACAATTTCTCTAGTTACATATTGAGAAGAGGAAAAAACTTTGCATCCACCTTTGATAATCCGTATAGCTCTAAATCCAAAACTATGGGAATCTCTTCTCTCAGACTAGGTCTCAATCTTTAAGATCACAATCTCACACATGTAGACCCATAGCTATTTGGATTTAAATAATTTTTTAAAATACTTTATAATTAAAATGTCATTAACATTTTTTATTGATTTGATATGTCATCATTAAATTATTTTATAGTTATTGGTCAAAATGTATTTTTTACAAGTCAATATGAAAGAGACTTGTAACTCTTATGTTCATATAGAATTTAAATATAATATTAAAAGAAACTAATATTAAAAGAATATGTCAATATTTATTAAAAGTAAATTATTTTAATATTTTTCTTAAATAAAATATCTTAAAATCAACTTTATCTAAATACTATAAAAATAATTAGAAACAACTCTTTTTTATTTAAATTTCATTCAAAATTGTTTTTATATCTTAATACTATGGAATATATCATTTTTTAAATGTTTAATATGACTGAGGTGTAATTTTTATCATGTTCAACAAGGAATTGGCATGTGTGCAAATGCACTTATACTAAGAATTAATGTAAATCCATTTTAATTTTGATCTATTATGCATTGACATGTAAACAAGAGACTAGTCTACTAGTTTCACTAACACATTTGTGGAATTAACTTTTGATCTTTGTGAAGGAGAAATCCGAAAGAATATTAAATTTACACAAAATTCCTTGACATAGACGTCCATTGAAATGGTTGAATTCTCCAATTATTTTTAACTTTTACACATGGTTCATCCCAGCATCATGTGGAAGCAAGATAAACGTCTTAACACTCAACACAAAATACATATATTTCTTTAGTAGATATATTTTATTAATATTATGCATAGTGGTGTAATTTATTTATAAGGTTGTCAATGGATTTTGGTTTCTAGGTACTATGTATATAATTTATTTATAGTATATACCAACTTAAATCTTTTGAAAATGAGACAAGGCTAAATTATCAAATTTATTTTATTTTAATTTCTAAAGTACTCAATA
>APFE030787418.1:0-13001 GCA_000404065.3 Pinus taeda
TATCTCTGGGTACGCAGGTTCTCTCTACCTTGCCTGCGTGTACGCACTCCAAATACACTAGACCTGCGTCCTTATACGCTCTATAAGCTAAAGGTTGGGTGCGTACCCCTGTAAAGGTCAAAAGGCGCAAGTTTCATCTTTAAAAAGTTACTTGTGGTCACTTCTAGAGCCTTCTAGAAGAGTTTTTGACGTGTATTGAGCGCCTCCAGATGGTTCATGCACCCCTATGATAGAGGAGCTTATCCCATCAAGAGAGAAGCTACCCCATCCAAAAGAGGGAGTATCCCATTGATGTTGGAACTGAATAACCTCTTCTAGAATACTATAAATACAGGCATTGGGTCAAAGGAGGGAAGGTTAAAAGCTGAACATTCTAAAGGGTAAATGCTGCTGGAATTAGGACTTCCATTTGTTGACTTGTGAGGAGAGATCACTATCCTTCCTTGTTGCCATAGTGGGAGTGGGTGAGCTTGTCAAAGTAGAGGAAATCTCTTGCTGGACCCTGGGAGGAGCTTGCACAACACCAAGGCTCAGGTTGTAATGGTTCCTTTGATTATTTAATACAAATAAGTCCATTCTTCTCAATGATTTGTTAATGAATTATTTCATGTATTCCTTGGTCAATATGATAGATATGCTTTATTTTATGATGAATATTCAGATGCTATGTAATCGTTTGCTTTGTTAGTGTATGCAGGTCTGAAAGTGAAGGAGGAGCTCATCTGGATCAGCAAGGCTGGACTGCTACAACAAGCGTTGGACCTAAGGTAAGATCGAAAACATTTGAATTCTCGTAGGATGATGTGTATCTACAGAAGGATAGCTCTTGTTTGGTTTGTTTGTCACTAGAGAGTCTTAGACTCCTAGGGAGGTTAGATTTTTCCGCAAATATAACTCATTCCACATGACAATATCAAAGGGGCAATAGGAGATTATTTGTAGTAGATAGGCAAGTGTTTTCTCCACAGGATGTGGAAGGGGCCTTGCCTTCTTCATCAGCTCATAGGCAAGTGTTTTCTCCATGGGATGTGGAAGGGGCCTTGCATTCTTCATCAACACAGTAGGTACAGGTACAGTAGCTACAAAAAGACAAGGAAAAGATGCCAAAGAAGAGTATTGATGATGAGCACAAAAGGGACTTTGACTTGACTGAGCATGATGAGCCGGAGCAGCGTTATACTCGTCATGGATTTGAAATAATTGACTTAGAGGCTCAGGATGAAGAAACCATCAAAGACATCATCATAGGAGAAAGGGAAGCTCAAGTGCAAGTTTTGGTGGACAATTTGGAGAGGGCCAAATATGTCATTACATACTTGGAGCAAGAAAACAAACAATTGAGTGACAAACAAGTCCTCATGGAGCTAGAAATGCTCAAGTTGAAATGACAAAGTGGCAAAGAAGCACAAGTCACTTTGAATCCTATTGAGCAGGAGATTGAAGATGATATGGAGACTTGGCTTGAAAGAGTCAACCTACAACTTCAAAAGCTACTACAAAAATCCAACATAGATAATCAAATGATCAGACACATGGCCTATCATTATAGGACCCGAAACAAGATTTGCAATATGAGGGTCAAGAGAATGAAAACTAGGCTAAGGCGGGCCTTGAAAGGAAAGAAAGAGGAGGATAGACTTAGGATGCTGGCTGAAGCTTCCTTGGCTCATCAGAGCACATGATGATGGTGCTTCTCACCAATTTTGGGAAATTTTTGAGCAAATTTTGTCATTTGCAAATTTTGGATTTCAATACACAGGAAAACTGCCTCTTTTTTCTAGGTGCACCCATTGAAGAAATGGTTTGCATTTTTGGATTTAGAGCAATGAGGACATGCACCCTAGCAAGTTTCAAAGTTTTTTGGGCAGAACTGGTCCACCAAAAGGTCAAAAAACACCCTAAAAATGACCTTTCTGCCACTTTTTGGATACATAGAAGTAGTCTTGGGAGAATCAAATTTCGAAGGGTCCAATGAGCTCCAAATGCATAAATGCTAGGTGTTTTGGAAAGTATACTTGAAGACCTTTCCACTGAGCTATCATGGGCTCAATATGGATGCTAGGAAGGCCTCCAAAGGGACCTAAAAGTGGCGTTGTGCTTTTGACCAGTGGCGCTGCGCTTTTGACAGTTTTGGTCAGGGTTGCTAGTCTAACAATTTTTTTACTGTAATCATGGATTATCTCTCATGGTGGATGATTTAACATTGTAAATGATAAATTGGCATGTAATTATGATATATAAATAGTGATAGAGGGTAGATTCATTGCTTTTGAAGTTAGTTTGAGCTCAAATGAATCAGTTTTTCACTTTTAGAGGCAAGTTGTTGATGATGCCTATATTCCTATTTCTTGTTCAGTATTAGTTAGATTAGCTCCTCATCTTAGGGATTCGACCCCTAAGGATGGGAGGAGGTTGAATTCATGTCTGCATCTTCTTCTTCTTTCTCTTTGTAAGGGGTTGGACTCAGCTGGAGGCTCAGACTTTGATTGTTCACCTTTTGTAAGCAGTTTGGCAAGAGTTAACAAGAATTGCAGCTATTTTTGTGGGATCCATGTGGTATGAGTTCTAGTACAGTTTCTCCTTCTGTAATTGATTAGGTGATCATATCCTAAGTGGAAAAAACACTCAAATTTTGAATTTCTCAGAATTGGTTGAAACTAGAAAGACCAGATAGATCTCATCTTCCTAATTCTGGCACTGTGAACAGTTTGAAAAACTGACACCGTATGGAGGAGTTATCGCATTTTAAAGATGCTCAATAAAATGAAATTTTTGAATTTTGGAAAAATTAACAAAGAATATTTTGAGGAATATTCCTTGGAATATTCTCCAAAATATTTGCTGGAATATTCTCTAGAATATTCACTGAAATATTCTCCAAAATATTTGTTGGAATATGCTATTTGGTTGACCAATCTGGAGCTGACACATGGCCTACCCAGAGGCCACCACGTGGCCCCAAGTCTGCAAGTTTATGGTGAAAATTTTTTGTGACTCTGCAGGATTCGATCGCGGGTCTCTGTGCTACCATCCCACAGGCCTGTCTAGCCCACCTACATAGTTGTTCTTAACAACCTAAGGACTTATTTAATATTTAAAGTTTGATTAAAGGTGAGTTTGGGGTGGAAAGGGGGTAGCCCCCTACCCATAGAACCAAGGCTCATAACCACAGGTCATTACATGGTGGCAATGGTTACGGTTTCGGTTGCATGGTCACATGCAATAGTTCCGTCGGCAGCTACGGGTAATGTCAACTAACCTGCAAGCCCACCTTAACCGTCATCCACATGGTCACATGCGCGCGGTTTAAGCCCGGAGGTTACAGTCAGAATTGGAAGTCCGTTTGGCAAAGTCTGCAATTTTAGGCGTGGTTGCCAAAATTAGCAGCCCTAACTGCACTTACCCAACTTTAGTGGACTTTTTTAGGCCAAATTGGAGAAAAAATTATGAAGGCCACAACTTTGGCGAGGGAGATCCTTTTGGAGCTATTTATTTTTATTTATTTTGGGTATTTTGAGCATTCCAGAGCCAATGGTATAGGTTTCACAGCCATCAGAGCTCATATTTAGGTGTTTTTTCAGCGAAGAAGCTTGGAGATCCATTAGGGCCTAGGGAGTGTTGGAGCTGTATTGGGCTATGGTTAGCCATTGGAGGTGAAACAAAAGTCATTCTTGATTAGCCATTGGTTAGCCATTGGACTCGACAGATGTAGCCCAGGAGGGGTGAACTACCTTATCAGATGTTGTGCTATATTATATGATTTTATCTTGCTTTGTTTTTAAAATTTGATATGCTAAACAGTAAAATGAAATAACACTCCTTCACACAAAAGTCTCAGAAAAACTTTGTTTCAATTGAAAGACATGAGTAATAGTTTGCACATATAATTTAATGGAAATGAATACCTTGAATAGAAAATACAAGTAGTTTCATTTTCAGATTAGTTGGTATCAGAGCTTAGTTTTGAGTATTAGTTTTTTGAAAAGATATTTTTAACTATTTTCCAAATTTTAATGCTTACCAGGCTTAAGCTTCAAAGAGGGAAAGGACAATTGGTTAGAGCACAAGATAATCCTCAACCAAGGAGGGCCAGGGTGCCAGTATCTCCACCTTCTAATTCACCCTCAATAGCCTTAGAAGAAGCTTCATGTATGTCTGAAAGGGGAGGAGAAGTTCCTGAAGACATGGATCCAAGTGAAGAAGAATGGGTATTCAGAAAATCTTTTTTGGACATGACTGAGATGGTCAGAATATTATACTAGGAAAGGAATGATAGTTTGGTTGGAGAAGGGTCTAAACATCAGAAAGAAGGAGAGGGCTCTTCAGGAGGAAATAAAGGTGATGATAATTCAAAGAAAGGAAATGGAGGAAATGGCGATCCACCATCTCCATTGTCATCCTCTTCCTCTACATTGTCATCCTCTACCTCAGTAAATCAACCTCATAAGCCTAAATCTTTTGGGAAAAGTCCATTTTTAAAGCTAGATGTTAAATTTTAATTACCCATGTTTAATGGTGAATTCAATGCAGAGAAACTTGACAACTGGATAAGACAGTTGGAAGTTTATTTAAGGATTCAGAACTTACATGATGACGACACCAAAATTTAGTTAGCCTCGTTAAGGATGGAAGGAGCAACATTGGTATGGTGGGAAGCGAAGACCAAGTATGAAATTAAAAAACATGGTAAGCTTACTTTATCATGGGCTCAATTTATTTCTGCAATTAAGAAGCAATTTTATCCTCTACAAAAGGCTATAATGAATTGGCAAAGTTTTAGACAACTTAAAGTACAAAGTGTTCAAGAATACACTCAATAGTTTAGGAGAACAACACTGTTGTTAGGGGTAGACTTACAAAGAAAAGACACTTTTCTGAAATATATAGGTGATTTGCATAGATACCTTAAACATACTATCCTTATGTTCAATCCTACTAGTCTAGACGAAGTTTGTGTACAAGCTACACATTTAGAGACTAGAGGGAAAAACACTTTTGATGGAAATGAGGGTAGTGATTTTAAAGGCAAAGGAAGAAAAAGGATTGCAAAATCTAGAAAGGAAAAATGGAAATTCTTTTGCAAGAACTGTTAAAAAACAAGCCACAATGAAGACCATTGTTGGAAGCTTCATCCGAAGCTGAAACCAAAGAAATATAAAACTAAAGACAAAACCAGAGAAAAGGAAAAGACTGTAGCAACTGTTGAATAGGACTTAGGATCTGAATTAGGCGATGAGACAAAAAGTATCGCCATGGTATTAAAGAAAATAAAGGGGAAATAGGTTGTACAAGAAACAAATCCTAGTTCAAGCACATTAAACTATCACAAAAAAAACTCAAAATGAAAAGAGAAGGATAGAGTTATTTCAAGTGATGATAATCTCAAACAACACAAAGATAGACACACTTTTTGATAGTGGGTCTCAAGCTAATCTCATCTCAAAATACTTGGTCAAAAAGCTGAAACTTGAGACAATTCCACATCCAAAGCCTTATCCACTTGGGTGGATATGCAAGGATGCAAACTTACAAGTCTCAAAGAAGTGCATCTTGCACTTCGCCATAACAACTCATTATGTTGATTGGGTTGAACTGGATGTAGTACCCTTGACATTATAGGTGTTGTGTTGGGTAGTCCATATTTATTTGACAGAAAGGCAATCTTCCATCACCATGAGAATAAGTATCACTTGTTCAAGGATGGAAAACAGTACAATGTGAGAGCACATAAGAAGAAGCTAGAATCTTCTTTAGTCCATGCAGGGCAATTGAAAAGGCTAGTTAATGCAAGTCAAAATCTGACTTTGTTGATGGTTAAACAAAAAGATTTTGTACAATTTCCTTTTCATATTATTGCTGATATAAATGATGATATGTTTCAGTCTGATAACAATTTGTCTTTGAAAGAAGATGACAAAAGGTTGCGCAAGATACCTTTGGTGTCGGTTGGTGCAGAGAATGAAGTGTCGATGCAAAGCGGTGCAATATTCCATGAGAAGGAAAAGCATGCAAGCAAAGAGGGAACACAGTTCAACATGGGTCAATGTTGGTTTCAAAATGGCAGATTGGTATGGCGAGAAAACTTCGTCGGGATTCGGTAAAAGTACAGGGCTCATTTAGCAAAAATTCAACATGTGAATAGTTGGCAAGGTGAACTTTATTTTAAGTCTTCTTTGAGGTTTGAGCATGGTAGAAACAGTATGCTTTCTGCAAAATATAGTTGCTGTTCTACAAATTTCAAGAGTTTTCATCATGACGCAGTCAATATTAGCAACGGTCGATCAGTGAATTCAAGGGAAAATTTATCTTTTGATGAGAAGCTCCATTTGATGAAGTCGAGATGATTTCAGTTATTCAAGGTTGGAAGAGTGGAGAATCAGTCTCCTCGTCTTCATTTTCGGTAATCAGAGAGCTTTTGGGGTCCAAAAGCTTCCCATTTGGGAGGGTGTGATCAAGTGATCATGTCCTAAGTGGAAAAAATGCTCAAATTTTGGATTTCTCAGAATTGGTTGAAACTAGAACGATCGGATAGATCTCATCTTCCTAATTCTGGCACCGAAAATGGTTCGAAAAAATGACACCATGTGGAGGAGTTATCACATTTTAAAGATGCCCAGTAAACTACAATTATGGAATTTTGGAAAAATTAAAAAAAGGAATATTCCTCAAAATATTTTCCAGAATATTCCCTAGAATATTCTCTAGAATATTCGCTAGAATATTCTATTTGGTTGACTAATCTAGAGATGACACATGGCTTGCCCAGAGGCCCCCACATGGACCCAAGTCTGCAATTTTATGGTGAAAAATTTTTGTGACTCTGCAAGATTCGATCGCGGGTCTTCGCACTACTAGCATACAGGCTTGAACGGCCTGCCTACATAGTGGTTCTTAACAACCTAAGGACTTATTTCCTATTTAAAGTTTGATTAAAGGTGATTTTGGGGTGGAAAGGGGCCAGCCCCCTACCCATAGAACCAAGGCTCGGAACCACAGGCCATTACACAACAATGACGTAACTGGTTCCGCCACTAGTTACGGGTAATGTTAACCAACCTGCTAGGCCACCTTAACCGCCATCCATGTGGTCACATGCACGCAGTTTAAGCCTAGAGGTTACGGTCAGAATTGGCAATCAGTTTGGCAGAGTCTACCATTTTAGGTGCAGTTGCAAAAATTAGCAGCCCTAACTGCAGTTACCCAAATTTAGTGGAGTTTTTTTAGGCCAAACTAGAGAAAAACTTCTGAAGGTCATAACGTTGGCGAGGGAGATCCTTTTGGAGTGATTTTTTTTTATTATTTTGGGTATTCTGAGCATTCCAGAGCCAATGGTATAGGTTTCAAAGCCATCAGAGCTCATCTTCAGGTGTTTTCTCAGCAAAGAAGCTTGGAGAGCCATCAGGGCCTAAGGAGTGTTGGAGCTATATTAGGCTATGGCTAGCCATTAGAGGTGAAACAAAAGTCATTATTGATTTTTTTCTATGTTCTAAACTCATTTTCATAGCTTATTTTTCCTTTTTAGGCTTTCTTCTCACTGTATAACAATTTTGAGCATCTAATAAGAGCAAGGGGATGCCCATTTGGGGGCCTTGGACCCGACATATGTAGTCCAAGAGGGGTGAACTGCCTTATCAGATATTGTGTTATATTATGTGATTTTATCTTGTTGTGTTTTTCAGATTTGATATGCTAAACAGTAAAATGAAATAACACTCCTTCACACAAAAGTCTCAAAAATACTTTGTTTCAATTGCACGACATGAGTAATAGTTTGCACATATAATTTAATGGAAACGAAAACCTTGAAGAACAAATACAAGTAGTTTCATTTTCAGATCAGTAATCATATGTTAATGTGTTTTGTATGCTTATTTAATCAGTTCATTGCTTCTAGTTGAATTTTTTCAAGTTTAATAGGTGGAAATCATTTCATCAATGCTCTGCCTTAGGAAACCATTCATCATTTCATCTTTTTTGCAGTCTAGGAGGGATCCATGGTTTTCACATGCCCTTCTTAGCTTCTCACTAGTCTAAAACATCTCACCCCATCAAGCCTTTGAGTGATAAAGCCTATGCTTACCTTGCCCCATTGAACACCCTGCAATTCTGACCTAATTCCCTAGACCTAAACTGTCAAGCTCCTCCTGATCTGGAAAAACCCCTTCAAAATCCAAATAAAACTTTTGTGCTACTATACCTAGCCTAAAATCCTTTACCTAATCCAGTCATCTTGATTGAGATCCTTACGAAGAGAGCCCTCTCCTGGCCTAGTAGGGCTAGCTACTTGGCTAAGCATGGTTTTTGGTTACCCTGGCTTGTCTTCCTTCAGGTTGAGGTTCAATCTAGGTGATAAAACCCACCAAACTTCTTCATGCACTTGTGGTCGAACCATCTTGTCCTATTTTAGACTTTGCATCTCAAGGCACAGATTCTTCTGCTGCCCGTGGATCTAATGAACTCCTAGATTAGGATCCTATATTGGGGTCTCATGTAGCCTCATAGCAATCTCTAAGGCCTCTGCTTGAGTTGTTATCTTCTACTGCAATAGTGCACTCCTTAAATGTGGTAGTAGCAAAGCTAAAAACCACTCGCGTTGTTGTCCATCTGTCAGATTCATATTTTCTTCGCGAATCGTACATTTCAGCCTCTGATCTAGTTCCTAAGGAGTCTAACCTGGTAGCGTTGTGATCTATTTAAATACCATGATCGACTACGCTTTAGATTTAGGCTTGCTAAATTCTCTATTTAGTGTTGTTTGGATATCTGCGACTCTCACATTTGGGTTATCATTGGAGTACTTAATATACTAGGTCAGCACGCGATCCTGTAGGGCACTAACCGACGTCGCTTTCTTTATATGGTCATTTGTAACACCTTGCGCTTCCCATATAGCCCTTACAATGAACTAGAATTCGTCCAGACCTTCACTTTCCAAACCTTTGAACATAGGCAACTTCACTGTGCTTGCCATACTGAATCACGATGGTGGTGGAGTTGGTACGGGCGAAGATGGAGGTGAAGTCAGTGGTGGTGTGGATGGAGGTGGGATTCATTGAATTCTTTGTCTTATAAAATGAATAGCCCTTCATGGAGAGACCTTCGTGAGCTCTTCATCATCTCCTCGTGGAGGTGAAATCAAGGGGTTATTTTCTAGACCCTTATTTCCTTCGTTCCTGCATACCTTTCCACTTTGCGTAGCCCTAAACATCAAGGTAAATGCATAAACCACTTTTTGCAAAACAACATTTTAATCCAAGTATTCAAACACTTTACATACTTACCTGGTATTCCTTTGAGAAAGCGTCGCTCTGCCTCACTATAGCTGACTGAGGTGTCAACCGCAAAATCAGTAACAAATCCTCCTATAATCCAATTGACCCAATGGTCGACAGTGCACGTGATATTATCCTCCAATGCTTCAAATCTCCGCACTAGATATGGGGTCCACATAATAGGACCATCAAGCTTCCACCTTCCTTGGCTATCTACTAGCTTTGTGATTCACTCGTATAGCTCAGTAGGGAAGGACACAAAAAATATTTCGTGGATCTCCATTTATAGGTAGTTGTCTAGCCACTATTCTTTTGGTAGTTTTAGGTTTCTATTCTTCTGCGCCATGAACTCGTGAATTCTTCTATCCAACTAGCCTTCAATTTATTTCTTAGTTTGATTCCAGTGATATGACATCACACATCTCTATGTAGATTCTGTTCCCAGAAATGGAACCATTTGTTGGCTTATGGGGCCTGACCCAAGTTCAGAGTTAAGTTAGCCACACAAATCCATACATTACTGGCCCTTTCAACATCATCCCACGGAGTGCAGACTGATGTCTCACTTGACGTAGTATGGGGGGATGCTAGAACCAAGTTTCCGAACCCTTGAGATGGATGTGATGTCAGTTTATTCCAACTAGACCTGCCTTCACGCAGGTCACTTTGCACTCTATTCCACCCTTCAATACCTTCGTAAAGTGTTACAATTAGCTTTCGTGCAACCCTAACCAGGGGTTGAGATGCTTTCGCACTGCTGTGGCAAACTACACTATTTCCCAAACTATGCTGAGTATCTTACTTATATTATTATCAGATTTTAGTTATTTTCGCGTAACAAATATTATTACTTGGGCTCACTTAACCAATACAGTTATACACATTCACGCATCATATAAGCATTAGAAGTGAAATTCATACCCAATATAACAAATGCATAAAATAGGAAATAAAGTCGTTGAATTGATAGAAACTTCTCTTTATTAATACTTCCAACTGATTATAGACTAGACTCGCCATGCACACTCAGTTGCAGGGATCGTGCACTCAGTCGTGGACTACTAGGCCTCTGTGAACTCAGCTATAGAGCCTCTTCCTATGCTATGACCCAAAACTAGACTTTACACTTCAGATTTATCTCGCATACATCATCATTCCTTAGACATTCTGTGATAGATTCCCTTGATGCCTTACCTACTTAGAGCTTCGCTCTATTTATAAAATCCCATGGTCCGTGGACCATGGGTAGATCTTCTACAGCCGACATTACATTATCAAAATAAGGGCGGACAACCTTGTGACTCTTTTACAACTACGCGCTCTATGCCCACAAAATGCAGAGTCTTTACATTGGAATTGGGCTTACCCCAAAACAGGTGAGTTGAATGTGGCGACTACTCCTAGATGTAATGTGGGATGTCAAAAGTACAAGCTTAATGTCAGGAATGAGCTTTGCAACATCTAGTTGATCAGTTTTGATAACATCAAGGTTATGATGCTCATGTCACAAATCTAGGGAAAGAAAAACTTGGTGGGAAGTTTTTGAAATGATCCTTGCATGTAACCTCCAACTTCTAAAAATAGATCCCTAAAATAAGGGATTCCTTTGCATGTTTCCTTGGGAGAAGTGGCCCATGCATGCAAGTCTATTTTTCTCGGTCTCGAAGGGAACTTGTCAACTTAGCTGCACATGCAAGAGGTTGTTGGATTGCTTGAAGGAAATGCACATTTCTGGCTGGGAACTGGGCTGACTGCCCAAGAGGTTTTTTCAATTTCTAGGCAGAGCAACTGACTACTACCTAGATTTGCGCAAATTCTGGGCTTAGCATCCCAGCTAGGGAAATTTGTGCAATTCCTGCTAGGAGTGTGGGCTGGCAGAATTGCACAATTATGTAGCCCAACAGGCTGCCAAACAAAATTGTGCAATTTTAGGAGGGAAGGCTGGTTTCCCTCCAAAAAAGTGCAATTTTCTTGGGGAAGCTTCTCAGCCTGGAGCTGGACCAAGTTCGGGTGAATAACCTATGAGGGAAATGCATCAATTTGTGCTCGATAGGCTGCCTTTGTGCATGAAAAAGGATGAAGCTTGTGTACTTGATGAAGCAAGACAAGGTGTTGTGAAAGGTTTGTAGGGAGGCTCCAAAATGGGCTAAGAAAAAATTTTGGAGGGTGGTTGTAGCTGCTGCAACAGAGCCATAAGCAATGAGCCGACACTTGCATCCCCTACAAACTCATAGTACAATATCTTCCAAATTACATGTTTCGCTATATGACCAAAAATGAGTTAAGCATCTCATACTTTCCATGAGTTTATAACACATACTCTATGGTCAAGTTTACATAAAAATGGAAACAATACTCCAGCTATCAATACAAGGCCAAACATCATTGTTACTTCAACAAGTGATGGAAAACACATCATCAATGTTGTAGTGTTTTTTAATCAATCTTAATTGACCAAGACCTCAACATTTAATTGTCAACCCAAGGTAGGTCTTGATGTTTCAATGGAGTTCACATTGTCTGTGCTGATACACTCTAGCCAAGAATAAGAAAATGCAGAAAACAGTAAAAGGTGTCGTTGATCTAAATTGCTCAATCAAACCATGCATGTAGACATAAAAACACTCTACAAAATTAAATAACTCTTCACAACTCAAAGTAAAGGCGCACCACATAGGAACTAATATCTACTCCAACTGGTTACTACCATTCTATTGATTAACTCAGTGTAACAACATAATATAAATGGAAATAGTAGCGAATGTAATCCACAATTTGTACACCAACAGAGAGCATGGTAAATTTTTGGGGCGAATTATAGCCCGAAGGTGAAATTTGAGGGTTTTTACATTTTAAGAGGGCAATTTTTTTTTATTAAAAACCCTTTTCATATAATTAGCCCTAATTTTATTTAAAAAATAATTAATTTTTTGATTTTAGCCCAAACTAAAAAATGGGCGGATAAACTAACTAAACCTTCATTTGGCCCAATTCGCTGGTGTTGGGAAATTGTATTCCCTTAAAATCGCTGAATTTTGATATTTTCCCTTGGTTTAGGAGATTAAAATAATTTAATACCTTACATTGGGCACAATTTTTTTTAATACCATGGGCCAATACCACATGCCTAAAAACCATCTCTCATTTCACAATCAAAATATTTATAAATATTTTATTTGCATGTAATTTTTAATAACATTTTTTAATTAAATCTAAAAGAAAAATAATTTAATTATTTACAGATAATCTAAATCCTATCACATTCAAATATTGAGACTAGCTAATAATAGTTATAATTAAGATCTTTTACATATAAGTTATTTCTAATAATTTTGTAACCATATTTAAACTTTATTAATAAGCACATAAAAATTTAATACTTATAATATAACAATTTTTTTAACCATGGACATTCACCCCCACTTTACCATGGACATTATTAAATTGTGAACATGCTTATGCTTTGTTACAATACCATGGGCCAATACCATGACTTATCAATACCACATGCCCAAAAACCATCTCTCATTTTACAATCAAAATATTTTATAGTTTTTTTTTTCTTTTAATTTAATGTTATTACATTTTTGGTATGGAAAAGATATTGTAATATCATGTTATGTTATCTAAACATTATGACTTAATCAAATTAAAAAAAATTGATTAGCTAATTAATTAAAAATTAAAATATTTTGACTCAATGAAATTACATAAAAATAGAAATTACAT
>APFE030787421.1:1491-43798 GCA_000404065.3 Pinus taeda
GCACAACAATATTAATAAGGGGTATAACTACAATAGTAATGGGGTAATCACTAGTATTATAGGGACCCAACATAATATTCTCATAATATTCCACAAAAAATAAATAATATTAGGCCCAAATATTCAATTATTCATAAACATTTCTAATGAACATAATAAAGTTAAAAATAAATTATCTAATGCAAAAAGAGAGGTTTAATGTGCTGAAGGATGGTCATAGTGTTGGCATTATGATGTATGTGTTGTACTTGATGGCAACTCACTTGTAGTAGAACAACTCACTTGTATATGGTAACTAGATGAATCTACAGAAGAGATATCAGATGTGACAGAATGCATAACAACAATGTTTATAGATATGATGAAATGCAGGACAGTTTCAAGGAATCAGTTCAGAAGGCAACTTAGTCAGATGAAAGATCACAATATAGCAGGTAAACAACAAAGAAGTATAGTTCAGACTACAAAGAATGAAGAAAGAGAGGTATACGCAGGTTCACCTTGACCAAGCTGCATATACATGCAGGTTAACAGAAAAAAAGGAGCGTATAACATACACACACACTTTCACAGAAGGAAAAGCGTGTATACCTTGGAAAACTAAGTCTTTGGTCCATGGTATTTGGTCCAATGTATTGACCCTAGGTATTTGATCCAAGGTATTGGTCCTAAGTGGTTTTAGTCCATGGTATTGAGAAAGGCCTAAAGCTATAAAAGGAGGAGAAGATCATTAGGCCAATGTGTGCAAGGATCGAATATCTGATGAAGTGTGAGATCTAATATGTAGGTTATTGGATTTATGATGGTTGGTTTGATCTGAACCAAGGAGGAACCTTAGCAGTTGATGGAGGATAAGATCTAATGATGGATCAGGACTTAAGGCTTGAAATGAACTATCTTTATAAGGTTTGATCATGTATAATCTAGATCTTAACACCGCCGCATGTATTACTCTGTAAATGTTATGATCTGGGTATAACTGAAGTCTAGAATGGCTGCAAAATTATGAATGAATATTTTGAGATGTATACGCTAGTTGACTTTGGGAAAGCGCATATACACACAGGTTCAACACATCGAAGTAGTGTATACCTTATAAAATATGATTTTTTAAGTTAAAGTTGGTTTTGGTTGTTGATACAGAGTTCTAGGTTTTTTCTTTATGTTTTGGTGACTGCATTCTGGTAACAGTGTTCAGATTGATTGTGATTTACTTCAGTGATGATGGATGAAATCTAATGATGGATTAGGATCATAATGACTTATCATTATGTGATTTCATGGGCTAGATATGATTGCTAACACATGTTTTATCCTATATATGTGATGATCTGAGTATGTCTGAATTCAAGAAGAGTTGTGAAGTTATAAGTATTTGCAAATCTATACGCTGGTTCTCTTTGATGAAGTTGCGTATACACGCTGGTTAGGCTCTTCCAAGTTGTGTATACACTATGATGCATGGTTTTGAGGTTACATCTTGTTTTGAATGACGATGCACTGTTCTGGGTTTAGATCTGTGTACTGGTTACAGTGATATGTCTGTTCCAGTTGATTGATTGAATTTGATTAAGTTTGAATGAATGCTTGATTCAGTTGTGACAGAGGTTCGGTAAGTGTTTGATTCAGTTGTGTCAGAGATTCATGGGTTGTCAATGATTGATTGATTTAGCTGTGGTTGATTCAGAGAGTGATGATTGAGTTTCAGTGATTAGTTGATGCATAACTATTTGATGGTTGTATTGCAGTTATGATTTTGAGCTTCAATGTTGTTGATGGGTCCAGTATGAAAATTGGATGAAATGTGGCCTTCAGATTATGGTGTTGTGTTTTAGGAGTATCCAGTCTAAAAATTTATGAAATGTGGTACCTAGAGGAAGAAAGAAGGTTGTAGCCTTTTGTAGGTCGGCGCCTACGTGCTAGTAAACATATCAGCTAGTACAAGAGCTAGGGGGTTGTAGCTCCCTTCCAGTAGAAGCTGGAGAACGAGAGAAGGTAGTAACCTTTAACGGGTAGAAGCTTGCATACTAGTATGAGTCTGCACCAGTACAATGTTGTAAACAGATTTTCTTATTATTAAAACAAGACAGAGATGACAGCAATAGGTGGGTTTTACCCACATTGGGTTTCCACCTTACATATTGGTGTTCATGTGTGATGGTTCTTTCTGTTATTAACTGCACATGGTTATTGTTTAATGTTTAATAAAGTACTGATGCACAGATTAAAGATCAACATATGATGAATTAAATGAATCATTAATTTGCTAGATATACACTTCTTTCCTTAAACACAATTGCGTGCACATGCAGGTTACCTTCATTGAAGTAGCGTATATGAAATTGAGTATGAAAAAGAAAAATATTATTGACTTGACTAATATTGATTCATGCCCCCCTCTTAGTATTATTTCCAACACATAGGCCTTAATTTATGTATAATTTAGAGGCCCACCACAAGTTATGCAAAAAACAAAAACAAACAAACAAAGACCATAAAGATAAGTTGTAAACAAAAAGTATCTAACTCAAAATTTGCTTGGAAAAGCGGCATACTCCAATACAAGGGAAGTGTATATTCACTCAATCCTTATAGATTCAAAATCCAAGTCTTTTAAATAGTATTATATGCCTTGAACAACAATTGGAAAAGAATGAGGAGGGAGTAACCATATGAAATTATAGTAGCTACATATATTAGAATCAAACCCACTAAAAACATACAAACAACGTTCCCTCACTGTAAATGTAAAATATCTAGACAACCTTATTAATTTATATTGTTGAAAGTTATTGTTGTTACATTTGCGGTACCTAACCAACTATAATAATGTATTCCTTGAAAGTTGTGAAAGTTAACAAGTTGTTTTCTTATTATCTTTTATAAAAATAACAACATTTTGACCATCAATTCTAACTCATTTTAAGAACCAAACAATAGATATTAATCTCCAAGAACTTTGTTCTATTGTTCCAACCTTTCAGAAGAAGGTAAAGATGTGAAATTTTAGTATCTTTCAAATACCCCAAATAGATGTTCTACAATCCTGATTAATGTTTGCGCACATCAATATATTCCTTGTAATACGAGAAAGACCATGACTCATGAATTATTCTTACTTTTTTAATAATCAGAAGAAGATATTTTCAATCTTTTATTCTAAAAGAAGCGTAGTTCTGTTGTGAAGATGCTAAGATTCATAGTGGTTCTTGAAAAAAACAATTTACTTAGCTTTCCTAGTTCCCAAACTCAACTAAATCTTATGGGAAAACAATGGGGTGTGTACCAAGGAAACAATTTGACGTGTAGAAAGGAATTATGGTAAACAAAGTCAGTGGTTTTGTTTCATTAATTTTTCCAAATATGGAAGCACTGCTAGCACATGTGGTGTGTGCTTTCATGGTCTTGTAATTAAGCATATATAATCCAAGATTAGTAGCTATTACAATTCTTACAAAGTTAAATGAGCAGCTAATAAATACAAACAGAGAACTTCTAAATCTCTTCAACATTTGAGAGTCATCATCAGAAGGTGGTATTAACATTGAGGTAAAAAGGCTGCTACAAGTGGAATATACATATTGTAAGGGTTATATTATGGACTTGTCAGTTGAATATTGAATATTTGCTCATTTTGTAACTATGGGAAGTTAGGATCATCCACTCGATTGTTAGGCAGAGGCTTAGTTAAGAGGGTGTAGGTATTTTCTTGCTCATTGATTTAGCCATTTAATATTTATACACAGGTAAGACAAAGGGCACCATTATGCTAAATTGAATGTTGTTTCCTTCATTTTTTTTTGCTTGGGGTTTCATAGATTTGGTAGTATCTTCTCAGCCTGTTGCAGAAAATCATGTGGAATAAATAATGTAATATTATAAATGCAGCTAAATTGACACAGAACCTCCAGGTGATAAATAACATAGCAATTTAGGTTAGAACCTTGAATAAGAATCGTTTTCAAGCACAGTTATGTTATCTAGTACTAACTTTTTGTAGTATGCAACAAATAATGCCACACAGATTTTTATAAGAAACTCAAAATTTGGACAAAAGAATAAAAGTGGACTGGATTATGCTGGTAGTTACTATTTTGATGCCCAGAATCCATTTTTACTCTACCACAATTGTTGGGCCAAGCTACAAAAGGTCTAACAAAATTTGTAAGAAAAAAATTGTGATTGCTTCTTCTACAATATGTATTATGTAGTTTTAGTTTCACTTTAAACATATCAAATGCCATCTTGTTGTGTCCTTCAGAAATTTTGTATAAAGACTTCACCAACTAACATTTACTCTCTTTGACTCGCAACTATTTCTAGTAGTCACTACAATCAAGGGCCGTGAAGTTCTCTTCCTGGAATTTGCAGTCTTTTGATTCATGCTGAAGATTTTGCTTAGAAGCAATCCTCATTGTTGGAAATAGATTGTGCCTTGATGTGAGGAGAGTGGCCCTACCGCTTACGACATCTTACCTAGATTGAAGAGAAGAATATCCCAATTTATGCAGTACAATAATACAGAACTAGCGGTTTTTCATACATCTAACTGAACTAGTTAGTGGGGTCGAGCTTGGATGGATAATGCAAGGGGTTGTTGCACTACCCATTCAGGTTTGATTCCCACTTATGACATGTTTGCCTCTCATGGGCCGATTTGCCTCCACAAGGCCGAATCATGTGGATGGGGCCAGGAACTTCCTGGGTGACTTTGACAGAATAAATTTGTGATTTGAACAAGCTCGAAGTTTGTTTGGTAGTTGTTTAAAGTCTAGTTAGTTTAAGTTCAGATTATGAATGCATTCGGGCCCATTATTCTTCTTGATTTTAATGTAACTCACTTACAAGCAATAGTAAATATATCTTCTAGTATAGAAGAATGCAAAGGGGAAAAAGTTCAAATGTAAAATCGTAGCTTTTGGAGATATTACATAAGTAATTTCAAGTAATTGACATTGGCTTTATGTGAAACAGATTGGATCAGGAAAAATTAAGAACTGAAATAAGGCCCATACCTTTCAATCTAACTAAATAAAGAATGTTGAGAACATGCTAGATAGGAAAGGTGTTTTATTTCTATGTTGATAGCATCAAATGCTAGTGTGAATTTTAGTTCACACTGTGCTTGTAAGAGTGTGGCATCAACATGTTTATCGTTATTAGAATTTATCTTCAGACATCATTTGTAAGAACTATCCTTAACTTAAGAAAAATAACAGAGTAGTGGAAGCACATATTTTGCTATATAGCCTTTATTGTAACAACCATTCTAATTTTTATCATAGGAGGTTCTTAGATTTCCAAACCTGAGCTCTGAATGTAAACTAGAACATAAGGAGAACAACATCTGACATAATACGGAACATGTAGGTGCACAAATAAAAACCAAAAGGTTTAACTTCAAAAACTTTTTTCGATCTAAACAATAGATTGACTAAGCAGACTAAAGCAATGCTATAATTAACCAAACAATCTTGTGGTTTTAAGTTTATTTCATAACTTCATTAGTTTAGTGTCATTATTGAGTTGGAGTTTTAGTGCCTTTGAAAGACAATGAAGAAGAAGACTCTTCAAGCCATCCTTTAACAATTTTTTCAAGGTTCAAATACAGTTGGGCGCAATGACCTACCAAACACCAATAAGAAAGTGAGCCATAGGCATATCCATTTGAATGGTTTAGTTGATGGCTCTGTAGAAATTTTTGTGGAAGGTCAAAATCCAATCAGTCTTAGGTAAGGGAATTCAAGGAAAAGTCTCTCGCCACATGAATAAGGTACTCTTGTAGATGGAGATATTATAAAATTGATTCCAGATGGAGATATTATAGAATTGATTCCAGGAAGCCTCCCTTTCAAGTATAAGGTTGCAGCTGATGATAGGGAAAAAGAGCCTCCATCAATGCAATGTGGAGAAGCCAATGTCCACATTGAGTCCTCAGCTGATGTTAAATAGTCAATTGAAGTTAAAAAAACACTTTCTCAAAAGGAAATGGCAGGTTCTTGATGATGAAGAATTTGCGAGGACTTTGCAGGAAGGGGCTTCAATGGAGGAAATTCTCTCTGGATGCCAATTTCAACAACTAGAGAAGATATTGTCCTCATTGGACCACTTATGTCAGTTTGCACCAGTCCAAGAACAACTTTTTCTCTCTAGGTCGTGCCTTCATCAGATGATACCTATTGTTGCTTTCTTGCAAGATAAGTTTCACCCAAATTCTCCTTCTTTTGTTCTTGAATATATAGAAGAACAAACACCTTTTTCCTTTACTTAATAGAGAAAGGCTATTGAAATTAAACAAGCAACTATTGGTTTGAGAATGGCTTCTCCCTCAATGAATGCAAACAATTTTAGTCATGATCAAGGTTTGATGCATGACATTGAATTGAAAAGAAGAATGGTTCAATTAATATTGAAGAGACATGGTCAATTCAATATTTTAATATCCCAAAAGAGATTCAGTCCTCAACATTTCAACTCATGCGAGTTCAAGGTTTAACTACATGGGCCAATACTCAATCACTTTCAATTTTTGATATGATTCAGGGAAATGTTCTTGTGGCAATCCTTTTGAACTACATGGTGGACATGTACTGGCTATTGTCTGCTTGTCCAATTCTAAGGAAAATTCCTCGTGTGTTGGTAAAATATGAAGAAAGTTCGCACACATTTGAAAATATGAAGAAGGAAAAACCTACAAGCTGGTTGCTTTACAAGCCACCATTACACCTCTCTTATGGAACACATCACTCCAAAGCTATGCTTTTGGTGTACTCAAGAGGAGTTCGAGTTGTTGTGCACAACAAATTCAATTTATGTTGACTGGAATAACAAGACACAGAGTCTGTTGATGCAAGATTTCCCTATAAAAGAACCAAATATATTGTGAAAACATCACCATTTGAGGATGATTTGGTTTAATATCTTGAGGCTTTGAAGTGCTCTAGATGCCATGTCACATTGCCACAAATCGGTGATGTTAAGATCAATGCAACATACTTTAGAAGGTTTGACTATAGCAGTGCATCGGTTCATTTGGTGGCATTTGTGCCTAGCTATCATAAAGGTGGTGAGATGAAAAATTGGGGGCATATGAAGCTTAGAACAATTTTGCAAGAGAAATGCTTTGGAAACAAATTCCAACGTTCTTCTCTTGTCTACTAGTTTTCTTCTCTTGGATCTTTGGATGAGAAATGGATGATGGAGTTGGCTTCATCAATGAGCTCAGGATCTACTTGGGATAAAAAACCTTTAGGTCCTAGAAGTGTGCAAATAATTTGGCCTACAGTTGAAGATTTTCGATGCTCAATTGATGGTTATGTTGTTGGTAATGCAATTCCTAGCCCACAAAAGAATGTGGAAAAGCAATTTTGAAGAAATACTAGGTTCGATGGCAAGCAAATCACACAGGCCGATGTTGTGCAATGCCTCATATAAAAACATATGCACACTACAATGGATAGGAGCTTGCATGGTTTCTTCTTATGACTTCAAATCTCAGCAAAGCTACTTGGGTTGTACTTCAAAAAAACAATTCTCAACTCATGGTCCGTTCTTATGAGATAGGTGTTTGTGTCACAGGTTTCAACAACAGTTGTTGCCTTACATGAACGATTCAAGAATGAGGAAATAATAAACGGACTGAGAAACTTTAGAAGGCTTTCAAAATATCAGCTCTTAGATGAGCATGAAAATGTTGTCAGGAAGGCTATAGAGGGGAGGAAGGGCGTTTCGATTATAATCCCATACTTGAGCAGGATGGCCTTATATGCAGCGTTCTTCCTATCAGGTAGATCTTGGTGGGTATATTCGTATGGCTCAATGAGGTCTCTGGTTCAAGTCCAGGCGCCGCAATTTCTTTTATCCTTCGTATTTGAAAATGTATTCAATTGAGGGCACCCAATGGAGCACCTAGAGAAAGCAAGGTGAAATCTGAACCAATTCGCTCTATATCCTCTGTTGGTAACCCTGAGTTTTCGTCAGCCTCGGGATTTGTTCACCAGGACCGGATGTCAGAATCAGGGTCCTGGAATGCAATAAATATGTTTCCTGCTAGAGGGAGCTATGAGTATGGTCAAGAGAGCAACGAGTCATCTACAGGTGCCATCTTTCTGAAAAGTATGCCTGAAAATATAGTCAGGGAAGGGCTTCTGAATTAAGTTGAGTATAAATTTGTTAAGGGTAGGGAGGAAATAAAATTTCCCACGAAGCATGAATTTAGATTTCCAGCCATAATTTTTTAGGGCAGCAAACTAGATTTGAGGGGGTTCGCGCACAGGGATGAAAGAAAATATGTGGGATTGACTAAAAAGTTAAGGGCAGAGAAGAACAAGGAGAATAATGCCGAATTTGAAGAACCAGAGGACAACGACACCAACACAGGGAGAGTAGTGCATGAGTTTGAAGGAATTTTTGGAAATCACTTTGAAGATGGGCACATTGCTAGTATCAGAGCTCAAAATGTATATATTAATGTAAAAAAAGGGTTAATTCATTATGATTAAGTGGGTTGGTTTGGCCCCAAATTTTGAATTTGAAATTGCAAAAAAATATAAAAAATATAATATATATATATATATATATATATATATATATAATATATATATTATATATATATATATATATATTATTTATTTATATTTATTATTATTTATTTTCCCTCATATGTAGGCTTCAAGGTCCAGATTTGAGCTAAGCTCTGATACCATGTGTGAGGCTCCTTCCTAAGGTCCTCTAACTAAAACTAAATTTCTCTAATTTTAAACACAATAAGATGGGAAATAACTTATTTATCTATAAACATTTATTTGATGATAATACACCGTTAAAATTTATTTAATTAAATAATTAAGAATTTCATTGCAACCATTTACACAAATAATCAATAAATGGAGGAATACCTATTCCAATAACTTAGTTGAGATGCTCTTGAGCTCCCGACTCTGTAGGGATGCTCCTCTTGACTACCCAACTGGATTTGCCTCCTAGCAAACTAGGAAGTATTTCCTAGCCTAGGTAACCTCCACAGGTTCCCTATCCCTTTGAGCCCAAGTGCAATCAGATGTAGTGTGTCCAAGTTTAACCAACACTCTCCAGATCCAAGTTTGATCTCCCTCTTCTTTCTCCACATCCCTCCTCCAAAACAAAATCCTCCAAAATTGAACCAAACCAAAACCAAGACCAAGGATCCCCCCTCTCCTCTCATCATCCTTCTCCTTTTATGCCTCTTCTTCCCATCCAACTCAATCACCTATCATTAATGTCATGACTACTCCCTCATCCTTTGATTCAGTATCCTCGACTTTTCTTACCATATCTTCTCCCAAGTAGATTTGAGAAGACATTTCCGGGATAAGATATGGATATTTAATTTGAAAATTAATTGGAGAAGACCATATATTTTCTCCCAAGTAGATTTTGAGAAGACATTTTGGGGACAAGATATGGATATTTAATTGGGAAATTAAATGGAGAAGACCATATCTTCTCCCAAGTAGATTTTGAGATGACATCTTCAGATATGGATATTTAAATTGGAATAAATGGAAGGAGACAATATCCTATCCAAAATTAAATTTGAGAAGACAAGTTGGGAATTGAATAACAAAAAAAATAAAAATTATATCATTAAATAAAAAATATAGTTTCACAAATGTAAGTATATACCAATATTTCTTGATAATTATAAGTCAATATTTTTAGGTAAATAAAATTTGCATGATAAAATTAAGTAGGGCATTACAAGAAGTTGATCTAGTATTACAAGGAGGACCTTGCAAGAGAGTTTGAAATGAAGGACATGGGCTTGATGCACTACTTCCTTGGTTTGGAAGTGTGGCAGGGATATTGAGAGTTTATTTGTAGGTCAAGGGAAGTATACCTCTTAAATAGCTTAGAGATTCCATATGCAGGACTACAATCCTATGGACACTCCTCTAGCTACCAATTGGAGGAAGGATGATGCCTCTACAGGAGAGGCAGTAGATACCACCGTCTACAGAAAGTTGGTGGGTCCTTGATATATTTGGTCATCATAAGGCCCGACATATGCTATGCAGTTAATCAATTGAGTCAATTTATGGTGAAGGCTACCAAGCGTCAGTTGAAAGAAGCAAAACATATGCTTAGATACCTAAGAGGCACAACCGATTTTGGGTTATGTTACATGAGAGCTGACTCACTTTCTCTTCCCTTTCATGAAAGAACCTCTATACACTTTGAAATCAAATACATCACAAGGCTAACTTACTTGTTCATCTTGAAAGTATATGCATTTCTCTTGTGTATTTTATTTCATTCAAGGAAAACCTTTATGAATATGGTAGATGGGTTTATTTCCTAGATGGGGTTCCTACTCCAAACAGTATGAGGTCTAGTTGGGACTTCATATAGGGGATATAAAAACGTCAAGACAACATTAAATAGAATGGTCTCAGGTGTTCCAAAATACAGATGGAGCAAGAAGGAGTATGTAAAGGTTGTGTGCTGGGGAGCATGTCAAGAATCATTTTCCAAGCAGTGAAAGTAGGTCCAAGGAAATCTTGGATATAGTTCATTTTGATGTATGTGATCCAATGCTAGTGAAATCTCTTGGAGGATCTCTATACTATGTAACTTTTACTGATGACTTCTCTCAAAAGACGTGAATTTACTTCATGAAAACCAAGGATGAAGTATTCAACAAATTTCAAGAGTTTAAGGCTGAAGTAGAGAACCTGACAAGAAAGAAAATCAAGATTTATGAGATCAAATAAGGGAGGAGAATACACTTCCAAGGAACTCGTTCCCTTTTGTAAAGAAGTTTGGATTAAGAGGGAGTTAGTAGTTCCTTATATACACAACAAAATGGAGTTGTTAAAAGAAAGAATGAGTCCATTAAATAATTTGTTAAGGCAGTGATGCATGACAAAGACTTTCCTATGTTCTTATGGAGTGAAGCATTGATGACAACAATCTATATTCAAAATAGAAGTCCTCATCAAATCTTGGAAGATAAGACTCTTGAAGAAGTGTTATCTGGACAAAAACCAAAGGTTGGAAATTTGAGAATCTTTGGATGTCCAGTTTACATACATGTACCCAAAGATAAAAGGAATAATCTAGAGCCTTCAGGAAAGAAAGGAACAATTGTTGGATACAACGAACCATTAAAGGCATATAGAATATATATTCTAGGACAATGACAACTTGAAGTCAGCAGAGGCATTACATTTGATGATAATGTTTCCTACTTGAAGTCTAAAAAATTTCTTATCGTTTCTAATGATGATGAAGAACATAAATCTCCAAAGGAAGAAGACTCAAGTCCATCCAACCCTTCATAATGTCTCGTAGGTCATCAAGAAGATCCAAAAGGGCCTTGTAAAGTGTTGGATCCAGTTGTTGATTTCGAAATCAAGAAGAGACCATATTTCCTTAGATCTAATTTACAAGAAGCAGAAGGACATGCAATACCATGTGGCACCTTAAGGGAAAGCAAGAGACCGAAGAGGTATTATGGATATGCAACATTGATGACTGATATCATTGACTTTGAACCTTCCACCTAAGAAGAGGAAGCTAGCCAACAAGTTGGAAGGATGGAATGATGGAAGAATACCAATATATTATGAAGAATGATGTATGGGAAATTGTGCCTAGACTTGAAGGGAAATACATGGTGACCTCCAAATGGATATATAAGATTAGGCATGCAGTGGATGGCAATATTGATAAATACAAGGCAATATTTGTGGCTAGAGGATTCTCCTAGAAAGAGAGAGAGGATTACGATGATGCTTCTTCTCTAGTTTCCAAGTACAATACTATTAGATCTATTATTTCTATTGTCGCTTCTATGGGTTGGAATTTACATCACCTGGATGAAAAGACTATTTTCCTCAATTGTGTGATTGAGGAAGAAGTGTACATAGAACAACCTCAAAGTTTTGAGGTTCATAAGAGATAGTATCATGTTTGTAGATTAAATAAATCCTTCTATGGACTTAAGCAGACACCTAGAGCCTAGTATCTTGAATTAATGGTTACCTGATAGAACTTGGTTTCTCGAAAATTGATGCAGATCCAAACTATATACTAAGGTTATGAAGAATGAACATGTGATTTTATTATTCTATGTTGATGACTTATTTCTAATAGGCATAGAGCATTTAATTACATAGTGTAATAGGGAGTTCTCCATTGAACTTGATATGAGGGATCTTGGCTTGATGCACTAATATTTGGGGCTAGAATTATGGTAGAATCCTAGTGAAATCTTCCTTGGTTCAAGAAAATATATTATTAAGATCCAACAGAAGTTTGGAAATATAGGTTGTAGATCGATGGCAACTCCTATGGTGACTAATCTGAATAAATTGAGAGATTTTAAGTCAGATCTGGTAGATCCATGCATGTATCGGAAGTTGATTAGGTCTTTGATGTATTGGTTAATACCATATCATAAATTTTCTTTACAGTGAACAATCTCAGCCAGTTCCAGGTGGAATCGAGACATGATCATTGGATTGCAGCATAACATGTATTGAATTATTTCCGTGGTATAATTGATTATGGTTTGAGGCATTTCTCAAATGGTGATATACAACTACATGGATATACAATTTCAAATTGGGTAAGGAGTGCGAACCACAAAAATAGTACATTTGGAGGTTGCTTTAGTTTGGGATCTATTATGATTTCATGGATGAGAAAGAAGCAAACATTTGTTGCACTTAGTACTACCGAAGAAAAGTATATTGCTTCTATTTTAGCGAATTGTGAAGTAGTGTGGCTTTGGAAGTCACTCGTAGGACTATTTCATCTGGTACTTGAACCAACCATTATAAATTGTGACAATCAAAGTTGTGTGAAGCTCACATTGAATCTAGTTTTTCATGACAGGTCAAAGAACATTGATACCAAGTACACAATATATAGTTTTTCATGACAAGTTGAAGGACATCGATATCAAGTAATACTTAATTCGTGACATGGTGCAGAAGGGATTAGTGGGGCTCCAATACTTCTCTACTACTAAGAAGATAGTTGATATTCTTACAAAGCCTCTATCTAGAGCAAAGTTTGTATACTTCATGGACAAGATTGGACTTATTGAGAATGCCTCCCTCAGTGAGAGGGAGTGCTGATGAGATAACATCGGGGACATACATTCTCCTTGTGTCAACTATATTTACCAAATTAGGGAGAATGGTCAAAAAAAGGATAGTTATTCTTCCCGTGTCAAGTATATTGATCAAATTAGGAATAATGGTCCTAGAGGCCCAAGATCACGCAATTGAGTGGGTGCCTTTCAGAATCAGGCTCATATTACTCTCCATATAGGTAAAGTGAGCTCATTTAGCATCATGGCCTAGAGTTAGGCCTTTGGATTTCAGACCAGATTATTCAAATGGATTGAGTGTGTCCCCAACGTTTCACCACGAGTCAAAGGGATTGACCAGGATGGCGGTGAACCAGGATTAGTGTATGTACCATGGGATAGAGGCGTTGACCATAATAATGGTGACTAATTGATGCTAATGATGATTTTCCATGTGTCACATTTGTTGACCAGATTATGGTAATCGAATGATGACAATGATGATGATTTGCCACACGTCACAGTTGTTGACCAAATTATGGTAATTAAATGATGTTAATGTCGATGACGAATTGTTATAACCTTTTTTTAGATAATTTTGTCAAAATGAGAACATCTAGATAATCATTATGAATACTTCCCTAGCTAAGAGGGAGCATTGAATTTTGTAGCTATGGTTGGTCTTCATAATTTATATTTTATCCCTTTAAATATATAATAAAAATGTAAGATGTGTTCTTCGTGTCATTTTATTTTATTAACCCTTGAAAATATTAATGTAAGACATGTTCCTCATGTTAGTTTCAAAAGAGAAAATTTTGAATTTTGAGTTTTTGGCTCCAAACTTGTCAAGTAGCCCTCCTTCAAGACAAGTTGGCCCCAATAAAGCTACACCCATTCTAACAACAAAACACTATATATAAGGAACTGAACCTCCTTCACAAGGCACCATTCGATCTCATACACAACAAGATATATTTTGGGCATCCAAGTAAAGAGAAGAACGGAAAAGTAGGACAAAGAAGGACACATTCATATCAAGCATTTCTCTCTCTCTCCTTAACTTTGCATGTGTGACTTTCTGGGCATATTCTGGGCAACAAGCTGAACTTTTAGGTAGCATGGACAAAATTTTGGGAAGAATGTTTTGGGCAGCAGGACCGAGATTATGGGTAGAATGTTCTGGGCAGTAGGGCCGAAATTATGGGTAGAATGTTCTGGGCAATGGGGCCAAGTGTCTGGGTAGATTCTAGGATGCTAAATTTCGGGTTAGGTAAATCAGTAAGATGTAATGTTGTTTGGCAGATTATTGACTTGATAAGAGGGTTGGTTGACCATAACATTTTAGGTGAGCATGACCATCATATTGACAACATAATTAGGTGTATCTCTTATTGAGCTAAAGAATTTATCTAAGGAAAAAGTGGTTGGGTTTTTACTCCAAGTGGGTTTTCCAAGGGTAAATCTTGTGTTCTCTTTATGCATTGTGATCTCTACTATTTTTGTACATTTATGGTTGAAATTCTGAAGTGTAATTGCTTAATGATAGATTGAAAGTGCTAAAAGAAGATCTACATCATTAGAAGTAATTATCAATATTTCAGAAATTAGTGCTTGTTTTTATTGCACCTAAAAAATCAACACCACTCACTGTTAGTCATAAATAAAAACTTTAAGATTATTCAACCTTATACTTTTAAAAAATGCTTCAACATTGTATTTAAATAAACTATTTGAAGATTTATTTTAACTAATTTATGTTAATATCAACTTCATATATATATATATATATGAAAATATTTAATATTGTATATAATAATATATTTCATCTCAAAAACTAAAAGTTATGAAAATGCTAAAAAATAAAATAAAAAAGATCAAGTACTTCCTATATAAGAATACTAAGAGGGAGAATATATCATTTATTCAAAATTTTCAATATAAAATTAATATGCAACATTTAAAATATTCAAAATAATAATAAAAATTAATATGGTTCATCAATAAATTTTTTTTAAATATGCAAGATTAAGTATACTTAAATATATATATATATATATATATATATATATATATATATATATATATATATATATATAATATATATATATATATATATATATATATATATATATATATATATATATATATATATATATATATATATATATATATTTTTCTATGTAAAGGCTATATCTATTAAAAAGGAGAAAAATATTTACAGAGAGGTTAAAACCTCAGAGGAGGCTGAAGCCATCCAGCAACTAGAGACCTTGAGGGGCATATACCCCTGTAACAACAATCCCAGGGTTGAGAAAACTCATAAACATGTTTTCCGGAGACCTTACAGACAACAGTGTGAACCAAAGTGGTGAGCATCACTACAAAACAGTCCAGTACTATGGCTTTGCTAATAGCCGTTTTGCCCTGGTAACCAGATACAAAATTTAGCAAAAACAATGGCTTTCTGAGCCATGACCTGATGCAAAACAGAAGACTATAATGGCTGATAGTGAAATCCAGCCAGGACTCGATACAGAACCTGATTGACATAATCCAGAGAAGCATAACAAAATGATATATAGATCAGAAGGGAAACTGCCAACAGAAGGCGCGGTACCAAAACAATCAGACATGATTCAGAGAGTCCGGAGCATCCTTATCCATCTGGCGAGGAGAGCCTATCCACATGTCAGCTGCATTGTCCCCATCTCCCAAGTTGCTGCCACCTGGAGGAGCTACCAAAATCAGATTTCCGCCAGAAGGGTGCGCTGGTTCGATCGAAGGCGAATTGTGCTGAGCAGAATCAACTGGAGACTGAGGATCCTCAGGCACAATCCCCGCTTCCTGCAGATCTTCACCTTTGTAAACCATTCCAACCAAGTCTCCCTGAAGCACACTGTCGTTCTGAGACTGTGACGGAGAGGTTTGGACGGAGCTGCTGGGCTTATCTTCTTCCTCAGCCAAAATAACCGTAATGCTGGCTGAGATAATTGGTCTATTGAGCCAACTGTGAAATTTGAAACGGGTAGTTTGAAAGGAGTTGTGCGGAATGGGCCTGCCATGAACAGAGGTCGGGGAAGCCGAGGCCAACGTAGTGATATTCTGGGGAGTAGGCTGAAAGCTACCACGCTTGCCACCGGTGCCTCCACGGCGAGAAACACCACGACGTCACACCATTTTCAGAGAGACAGATAGACCTGAGAGGGGGACTAAACAAGACCAGACAGAATAGGGCCAAGTGTGGGTGAACCAGGTGAAGAGCAGACTCCAGACAAGCCTTCCAGCTACCAGAGCTAAACAGGGATGCGGTGAAAAAGGCAGACAGATATGGAGAGACCCAATGAGAGCGATAGCCAAAACCAGAACCTGAGCCATGAATAAAACATCCTGTGCCGGATCTCGAACAGGGCGTGCATTCATTGTCGAGTGCTTAACGATCCTGTACCTGTACCTTAGCACATTCATATCAAACACAGTGATGTTGTGGGAGCCATGCACAACTCACCAAGTGTGAAACCAGCTGCCGGTGGAGAGTTAATCCGCCTTAAATGCATCTCGGGAGCACCCGCATCTGGGTGTGTATCGACTTCCTGGTTTATATCATTCTTCACAATGTTGTGGTAATTGGAGAGTTGATCCGTTGAGGCAATGTTGGAGAGCGGCCCTGCAAAGAACTCCAACCCACATTCCACTCCTATATTAGCTAGAAAATCAGCCAACTTGTTTCCTTCTCGCCTTGTGTGTTTGAATGAAATTGCCCTGTGATGAGAAAGCCAATTGTCAATTAGCTTAAGCCTTTGAGCCATTCTCCAACTGCTGCTAACCTTGTGTGATGGAGTACCATGTATGATTTTTGTGACCATGTTTATAATAATGTGAGTCCCCTTCAACAATGAGTGGGAAGAGTCCTCTTTCCTGAGCTAAGATGAGACCTCACCATAATCCTTCCAGTTCCGCGGAATTGTTAGAATCCCAACCTTTTGATCCAAGAAAGAGTAGTAAAGGAGTTCCGTGATGATCTCTGAAGACTCCCTCGAATCCTGCTTTTCCGGGATTGCCTTTTGAGGCTCCGTCAAAATTGAGCTGAATCATATTGTTGGGCGGTGGAATCCATCTTGTCGGGATTTGATCACACAGAGAAGGACTGCCTTTGAGTGAAGGCTTTTGATTCAAGTGGATATTCCAGTTGGCCCAGATGGATTGTTCTTGCGGCAGTAGTGGAAAGTCTTCCTGGGACCAAGACTTGATGGATAGGGATTCTTTAATGTTTTGGCATAGCATAGTCCAGAGCTTCTCTATAGATATAGATTGGTCCTTGAATACCCTGCGATTCCGTTCCTTCCAGATGTTCCACATCAGTAAACCAGGAATGAGTTGCCAAAGAGTGTTGAGGAGTTTGCTTTGGTATGGAGATTGAATCCAGTTACGAACAGTAGCTTTGATGTCCCCATGTACTCTGCCTTCTTTTTAGCAATGGAAGCTAACCTTTTCCCACAACTTTCGTCCTGTATGACAAGTCTGCATAAGATGTAAAGCTGATTCCTCTGCTTGCTTGCAGTTGAGACAAATAGAGGGGCCATGAAAATTCCTTTTTCTGAGGTTATCCCAAGTTAGTATTTTATTTTGACAAAGGAGCCAAAGAAAGGTGGATACTTTCGGCCAGTTGGAGGAATCCCAGATTTTATTCCATAGAGCATCTTTGATTATGCGTTCCTTGATAATTACATTGTGTGCTTCCTTAGTGGTAAAAATGCCTTTCTCCTCATATCCCCACCTTAGGATGTCCATTCCTTCTGAAGAGAGGATTTGCCTCTTTTGTAATTCAGAGGATAGAGAGTTTTGAGCTTGCTAAGAGCCATGCCGTAAAATTTGTTTTGCCTCAATCCAACGTTTGTATCCCTGTGTGGAGGAATGATTTCAAAATTGACTAACCTTGTCTAGCTCATGCAAATCTTGCTCTGGTAAGTGAAGGTGAGAGAGGATGTCCTTGATCTTTGGAAGCTACTGCCAGGAGTCCTCCCAGAACCTAGTTGTGGTGCCATTCTTAATTTCCCAGAAGCTATGCTGTTGTATTAGTTTCCTGTGTTGATTGGCCGAATTCCATATCACTGAGCCCGAACTTACTTCTGACATTCGAATTCTTTCTTCAATAGGGTTGTTGTTTGCATATTTTTTTGTCCATAGGGAGGCCCAGGGAGTGTTGGGGTTTGAGAGCCATCTCAACCAAATTTTGGCTCCCATGACTGCATTGCTGTGCCCCAGATCCCTAAGGCCAATGCCTCCAGCTTTCTTCGGTAGACAGACTTTATCCCATTTAACAAGGGCCTATTTTCGATTGGGACCAAAGTTGCCCAATAAGAAATTACGTTGGAGCTTCTTGATTTCCTTGAGCACCCATTTGGGAGTTGCTAAGATTGAAAAAAGATAAAGAGGCATTGAGTGAAGAACAACTTTGATAAGAACTAGACGACTCGCCATGTTAAGTGCTCTGTGAGTCCAAAGGAGAAGATGCGCCTCTAGCTTTTCTGACAGGATTTTCCATGAGAAGTGCTTGAGAGCCAAGGCCATTAAGGGCACTCCAAGGTATTTAGAAGGAAGAGAGGCTATGGTAAAACCAAGAATGTGGGCTATAGCGTTTTGGGTGGAGACAGGAGTATTGAAGAAAAAAATGTGAGACTTGATACGATTAATATTGGCTACTGAAGCTTCGGAGAAGTCTGATAGGAGAGCTTTGAGAAGGCGCGCTTCCTAAATAGAAGGATGACCAAAGAGAATATTATCATCTACAAATTGTTGATGAGAGTAGGTGGGGGAATTGAGAAAGGATAAACCCTTGAGCCGCTGAGAGTGCGGGGTTGATTTGATGCTTCTTCCTAACCCCTCTGCCATAATGACAAAAAGGAATGGAGAGAGGGGATCTCCCTGCCTGATACCCCTGGAAGGATGGAAAGTGGGCAAGGGAATACCATTAATGAGCACAGAAAAGAATGAGGAGGATAATAGACTGAAGACCCATCTGATCCAAGCAGGGCCGAAACCAAAGGCATTTAAAATTTTTTGAATGTAAACCCAACTTAAGCTATCAAAAGCTTTGGACAAATCAATTTTCAGCAGCATACCTGGTTTCTTTGATTGCTTCAGAGAATGGATTATTTCGTGAGTTAGAATAATACCATCAGTGATCTTCCGGCCTTCTACATAACCAGATTGTTTTGGCAAAATAATGAGAGGGAGCAATAATTTCAATCTGGTAGCTATAATTTTTGAGACAATTTTATAAATAATATTGCATAGAGCGATCGGTCTGTACTTATCCGGAGTACTGGACTCCTCTTCCTTGGGGATTAAAGCAATTAAGGTAGTATTCAGCCCTGGGTACATCCATCGTAAAGTGTGCGATTCTTCCACAACTTGCCATACCTCCATTTTGATTAGATCCCAAAAATTGTGAAAAAAGTTGGAGGTGAATCCATCCGGATCCGGTTCTTTCCCTACTTTCAACTGACGCACAACATTCTCAACTTCCTGAAGGTCTCTGGGATGAAGAAGGAGAATATTATGCTCCTCTGTGATTAATTTGGGAATGTTTCTCAAAACTCTGTCAATAGCATGCGTTCTATCTATGTTAGGTTCTTGGTGCACTTGTTTGAAATGCCCGAGAAATTCACTTTCGATGCCTTCGTGAGTCTCAATTCTTGCTCCCTGCTCATTTTTAATGTGGGATATATTGTTATTCATTCTGCGTTGCACTATGGTTCTGTGAAAGAACTTTGTATTTTTTCCCCGTCCTTCAGCCACTTTACTCTTGATTTTTGACGCCATAGTGTTTCCTCCTGATTTTCTCTAGTTAAGATTTGAGCTTCAAGAGTTTGTTCCTATTTTGTTAGATGCTCAGATCATCCTTCGATTATAATCCTCTATTGTACATTCTTCATTTCTTGATTGAGAGCATTCTGAGCTTGAAAAATGTTGCCGAAATATGTATGATTCCAGTGTTTGATTTCGCTTTTAAGGTGCCTAAGTTTCTGCTGGAACTGATACATCTTGGAGCCATTAGAGGGAATAAAGTTGTGCCATGTTGAACTGACCAATTCATTGGAATTCGGATGGGTCAACGAGAAAGCTTCAAACCTGAAAGGACACCGAGTGCTGTTGCCGGGTTGATTCCACTACAATTCAATTGGCCAATGATCAGAGCCCGATATCGGCAGTATGGAAGCAATGAATTCTCCACCCAAGTGAATTGCGTTATCAGATAATAAAAATCTCTCAAGGCGCGAAGCTATTTGTTATGAACCTTCTCTCTTGTTGTTCCAAGTGAACATGCCATTATTTGAAGGGATGTCTATCAGCCAATTGTTATGTATGAAGTCTTTTAGAATGTTCCCATTTCTGTTGCCTCTGTTTCTGCCTCCCTGTTTTTCTTCCAGTCTTGCAATCATGTTAAAGTCACCTCCAGAGATCCATAGCAGGTGCAATCTATTTGAATTGAGCTCCGATAAGGTGTCCAGGATTTCAACTTTGTGTGTAGTTTCCTGAGGGAAATAAACATTAGTCATATGACCGTGGATGTTAGTGCCAATAATGTGAAATATTGCTTGGATGAAGTTCTTGTTTGCATGTATGTTGGTAAGCTGGATCACTCACGCATCCCAGAGAACTGCAAGTCCTTCCGACGCCCCTTGAGTATCCACAGCCATTACCATCCCACTTGGCCAAGCTTTTGCTGCCATTTTTCCAGAACTGTCGAGTTACATTTTGTTTCTTGCAAGAAAAGAATATTAGGTTTTTCCTGCATGAGCATATTTTTTTGAAGTCTACCTTTTTTGGGGCTATTGAGCCCTCTAATGTTCCATGAGATCAACTTCATTGAGAAGGATTGGGGTTTGTGTTGAAATACTTAGTTAGCTTGGCATATCTGCCTGACTCAACTAACACTTCTCCTATTCTGATAGTTCTTTCAAGAGTAGTTTTCCTCCCTTTATTTTTGTTGTCTTTGGTAATGAACTTTCCATCCCATTGACTACCTATCTGAACCCCCAGAGAGTATTTTTTTTGTGCGCGAGTGAGGACCTCCACTAGGTTGTCTACTTATCTATTTGGAATTTTATCAAAATTTCTTGTTTTGCATGCCTGCTCGAGTCCTAGGATATCCAGTTCACCAATATCTATATTCTCTTGGTCTTCCTCCATGAGTTGGGGCTCTTGGTAATCCTCAGTTGATTCCTCAACAGCCTTTGAGCTGGGTGCTGGATTATCAACTTCCATTCCTTGAACACTCTAGGCTGGGAGTTTGTTCTAGGTCTGAGGGATCGATTTACTAAACTGACTTTCCCCTGGCTGCGATGAGGCCCCTTTTTGCTTTTCTTTACTAGTTTCCTTCTCATTTAGAGGTGGATCTTTGGGCTCTTGATTGTCATTACTGGCCAGAGCAGCGAAGCTGTTGCTAGTTGAGGGTTTTGACGAGTTAGTTGGGATGGTCCTGGTACTGGCTGCCAACTTCTTGTGACCTCTTCTGCGATTTACCACTTTGATAAACCCATTAGGAATAGGGTTGTTTGAATCCATTTGAGATGGGGGTTTTCTGTTTAGAGGACAATCTCTGAAGAGATGGCCCAGATCATGACATTTCCTACATCTAAACGGTACATGCTCATAATCTATCAGCTGAATCCATTCAATATCATCATGGAATAGACTTACCATGTCTGGCAGGGCTTGCTTGAGATCCATGTAGACACAGATCCAGGCAAATGATGTGTATCTGCACAGTTTTGTTTCCTCTGCAACTTTGATGAATTCGCCCAGAGCATTTCCAATTTCTTGCAAGGAATCTTCCTCCCAGTATTCCCATGGAAGTTAATATAGCCTTATCCAGACAGGGGCACAACTAAGATCTTCCTTGTCAGGATTGAAACGTTCAACCCACCCTTTGAGATATAGACCCACGGAGTTGAAGAAGTATGGGCCTCCGTCCAGAACTCTGTTATGATCTTCCAAGCAGTTAAATATTGCTGTAAAAAAGCCCTTTGGCCGTAGTTGCAAAGTAATGTGACCCTTTGGATTCCATTTGGAGTTTATCCAGCCTCTTAGCGCTTTCTCAGTTGGCCAAAGTCCAATGAACTTGCCTATTAACGCGTGATCCTTCATGAACTGTATTCTAGCGTTGATTCGATGGCTAGGAAATTCCACTTTTGGCCTATGAGTGGCCACTGGCCTGCATGTGGATGAGCTCACTTTGGGTTTATCCTTCTGAGCTTGATCGTTGTCCTAATGCTCGCTGTTGTCCGTATTGTCCCTGTTCTGCCTTTCTTTATCGTTAGCTTCAACTGGTTGCTTTTTTTCATCGCCCATTGGGGGAGGTGCATCGCCCTCCCCCTGAGGGGGCTGCATGGTTCCTCCGGTCGCTTGCAGGAAATGTGAGGTTGCAGATCCACCCGAGGTCTGTCAAGGTTGACCTCTGTCTGGGGAAGACTGTCGTTGCAGGGTTTACAGAAACCCTAGCCAGAGCGAAAAACCTGTCTCCGCCATCGCTCCAAAACAACCTCGATATAGAAATATTTATACTTAAAAATATATTAATAACAAAAGAAGACCATTTTAATGTGATGGAGTCCATATATATAATTTCTCAATGAACCATTTATGTAAAATAGTTTAATGTCAACTATGTATATAATATATATGGTTGAAAAAATATGTATATATCATATAAAGAAATTGAAAAAAATAATTACCTTTAAAATGTTTGAAATAGTCTCACTATTTATAGTTTGGTCCTTTTTAGGTAATTTCTTTTGTCAATTTTCCTTCAAATTCAACAATTTTTTTTGTACTTACAAATTTAAGTTATGTACTCTATATAGCATTAAAAATACAATTTAAAGAATGAAAAAATACACATCCTATAAATAGAGAGAACCAATGCATATTGATTAGGATCTATAAGGGATGAAAGGGATGCCATTTTTATTTTTTGCACTCTAAAGAAATGCACCTAAATGGATTTGATCTTTCTATGGGTATGTTTGATTCATGCTTAAGATGGATCTATATAGTTATATATAATTATGCAAATAATAAAGTAATAACCTTATTTCAAAACGTCAACAAACTAGATTAGTTAATGAATTTAGGCTTCCGTGATCCATATCAATTTTGAGAAGAATCTTCGGTGAAAAATCACATAGAGATATTTTAGTCGACGTGTTTTGAACCAACCAGTGTGGTTGATCGTTAGGAGAAGTTGAATGAGCAAATCTTGCTATGCATTATAAATAGATCGGGCAGAATATCCCATGACCAAATTTCCAGATCAGGTAACAGCTAAAATGATAACAGCTAGATTTGACCAGGAAACTGCTAGCTAGACTATGAAGGGCATAATTATAAATATATGTTAGAAAAAGCAAGTTAATATATCAAAATAATTCAAGTAATAGAAATTAGTTAATTATATTTTAAATCAAATATAAGTTAAAGGGACATTTAATTCTTAATCTAAATTATGTAAATACATGAATAAATTAATTAGTTATCAAATAGTTAATAAATATTAGTAAAATACTTGCTGTTATTTCTCACTGTTCTATGTTCTGGGTATATTTCTTCGCATATCTGGTATTCTGGTATCATCTTCCAGGTTAAGAGCATAACAAGTGGTATCAGAGCGCTTTCTAGGGCTGGTGGGATCTCCATTTTTTAGCAATTTTTTTTTTGGCTAGAGACGTGTTTCGGCGTCTTTAAACCACGAGATCCGTCGTTGAGCGCATAAATGTGGATTTAGGGAGGCATGCACGCAGGAAATACAAGAGGTGGTCATGCTTGTTGGACTCCCTTGTAACCCCTGTGGGTAGCCCTTCGAGTAGTAGCACATTAGACAGAATTGCGCACAGACTGTCTTCCAAGTACCCTCTGGGTATATCGGAAGCCCCCTAACTCCCTTGAAACCTCGCCATAGATAAACTGTCGACCGTCTTGCTGCTACAGTACACCAAGAACAACACTTGGAGAGATTACCCACCCGTACGATAGGGTATTTGAGTTGTACAGCTAAGGGTATGGTTGATCCTGCTTGGTTAGTGCCTTAAAAAATTGGGCCGAGTACTATTGTCAGACCCTTATGTATATTGCGATTTGTAGCACCTGACACTCCTCGAGACCATAGTTCCCTTCTCTATCTCTGGCTAACGCATAATATCTGCCAGATCAGATCTCGCAAGTGGGGTTTTGCAGCAGCAACAGCAA
The DNA here is from genome assembly GCA_000404065.3 of Pinus taeda. NCBI lineage: Eukaryota > Viridiplantae > Streptophyta > Pinopsida > Pinales > Pinaceae > Pinus > Pinus taeda. The sequence continues at coordinate 25,820 of APFE030787421.1, forward strand.
TCAGTGCTGCAATTTATATTTATCAAAATAGCCATTCAGATCTAATAGATCCATTAGATCCGCAGCAACAATCTGTTCTGCCGTTCAGATCTATCCGATCAACCATTCAGATCTCTCAGATCCATCAGATCTGCCATCCAGATTTTAGTAGTTGTGTGGGTTCCTATACTTGGGCATGATTTTCGCAGGACTTTTGGTAGCATTGACATTTCGAGGATTCAGCTACTGCAATATTCCTAAGAAAGGAGTAAAACTCCGTTAGGAGTTTTCAAAAAGAAAAAGAAAAAAAAGTCTGAGACCCCTCGGGGCGCTTATTGGTGACTTAGCCCATAAGAATCAGGACGATGAGCTGAGCAAGGTGGTACCATTCAATTGTTAGTGCCAAAAAAATTCGGGCGGTCACAAATTTCAAGTAAATCGGCTCGGTGCATGGTACAAACTAGAAAGCAAGCTATGGCGAATGAAAGGATGGACACCCTTGAAGCATCCTTGAAAGACATCCAAGACCAGCTGACGAAAATAACTACAACACTCTCTATGGGCAAGGTGGAAGCTCACGAGGAGGCATATATTGGTAATGAACACAGTGAGGGTGAGTTTAGCCACTCTCTTCACCTCTGGGGCACCCACCAACAATCCCGTCTACGACCACCCAAGCTGGACATGCATAAATTTGATGGCTCTCACCCGATAGCATGGATAGCACAAATGGTGCAATATTTCAATCTGAATTACATCTTGGATAATGCCACTCAGCTTGGTGTGGGGAGCATGTACTTGGACAATGAAAGATAGCAATGGTGGAAATGGCATCAACGTTGCTATGGAAGCCCTTAACTTGGGACACATTAAAAAAAGCTCTTATGGATTGCTTTGACCATGACTCTTCTTTTTTGGGTCATCTCACTAAGCTTCGATAGACTGGAATAGTGGATGAATATATTACAGCCTTTAAAGCCTTAGATTTCTGCACTTTAGGTCTACAAGATGAGTTCTACATAGAATGTTTTATCAGTGGTCTTAAAGAGGCCATACAAGCTCACGTCTAACTGCACCACCCTCCCTCATGGCTGGAGGCTTGCAGGATAGCTCGTGAAGTAGAACGTGCATTAGTGGCCCAGTCCAATCACCTAAATTTCACCGCCAAGGGTCGCCCCCCGTAGGCTCACAACACTACCCAAACACTTAAGGTTCAAAAGGTGTCACCTGAAGAAATGGTGGAAAGAAGAAAGCAGGGATTATGTTACTACTGTGATGAAAAATACTCCCCTTGGCATAAATGCAAGGAGCCCAAATTTTTTCAAATTGATGCTACTCCCATTGGATCCAGTTGTTGATCTCGAAATCAAGAAGAGACCATCTTTCCTTAGATCTAATTTAAAAGAAGTAGAAGGATATGCAACACCATGTGACACCTTAAGGGAAAGCAAGAGACCGATGAGGTATTTTGGATATGAAACATTGATGATTGATCTCATTGACTTTGAACCTTCCACCTATGAAGAGGAAGCTAGCCAACAAGTTTTGAAGGATGGAATGATGCAAGTATACCATTATATTATGAAGAATAGTGTATGGCAAATTGTGCCTAGACCTGAAGGGAAATGAGTGGTGACCTTCAAATGGATATACAAGATTAGGCATACAAGGGATGGCAGTATTGATAAATACAAGGCAATATTTGTGGCTAGAGGATTCTCCTAGAAAGAGAGAGGATTACGATGATGCTTCTTCTCTAGTTTCCAAGTACAATACTATTAGATCTATTATTTCTATTGTTGCTTCTATGGGTTGGAATTTACATCAAATGGATGAAAAGAATATTTTCCTCCATGGTGTGATTGAGGAAGAAGTGTACATAGAACAACCTTAAAGCTTTGAGGTTCATAGGAGAGAGTCTCATGTTTGTAGATTAAAGAAATCCTTCTATGGACTTAAGAAGACACCTAGAGCTTGGTATCTTGAATTAATGGCTACCTGATAGAACTTGGTTTCACCAAAATTGATGCAGATCCAAACTATATATTAAGGTTATGAAGAATGAACATGTGATTTTATTATTGTATGTTGATGACTTATTTCTAAAAGGTATAGAGCATTTCATTATACAGTGAAATAGGGAGTTGGCCATTGAATTTGATATGAGGGATCTTGGCTTGATGCACTACTCTTTGGGGTTAGAAGTATGGTAGAAGCCTAGTGAAATCTTCCTTGGTCAAGGAAAATATACTATCAAAGATCCAACAAAATTTTGGAAATATAGGTTGTAGATCGATGGAAACTCCTATGGTGACTAATTTGAATAAATTAAGAGACTTTAAGTAAGATTTGATAGATCCATCCATGTATTGGAAGTTGATTAGGTCTTTGATGTATTTGGTTAATACCACGTCAAAAATTTTCTTTATAGTGAACACTCTCAGCTAGTTCCAGGTGGAACCGAGACATGATCATTGGATTGCAGCATAGCATGTATTGAATTATTTACGTGGTACAATTGATTATGGTTTGAGGTATGTATCAAATGGTGATATACAACTACATGGATATACAATTTCAAATTGGGTAAGGAGTGCGAAAGACAAAAATTGTACATTTGGAGGTTTCTTTAGTTGTTGTTGGCCTTGTTGCTTGGTTTATGCAAAATCCACGTGAAAGTCATTGGAAAGCAGCTAAAAGAATAATTCGTTATGTTCGAGGTACAGTTCAGTTTGGAATTCATTACAGTGCCGAAGCATCTCCTCTATTGGTTGGTTTCACTGATTCCGATTGGGCTGGTGACCCTGATGATCGGAAGTCTACTGTCGGTTATGTGTTCACTCTTGGTTCAGGACCTGTTGCATGGGCTTGAAAGAAACAAGGTGCCATTTCTCTTTCTTCAACAGAAGCAGAATATCGTGGTGTCGTAGAAGCTAGTAAGGAAGCCTTGTGGCTTCGTCAGATCCTATCAAAGTTTGGCTTTCAGCAGCAGCATCCGACTACACTTTGGTGCGATAATCAAAGTGCCATTCAACTATGAAAAGATCCAATCTAGCATCAGCGTAGCAAACGCATTGAACTACACATGCACTTCATCAGAAAGCTCATTCATGACCATGTTCTTGAAGTGCAATATTGTTCAACAGATGATCAATTTGCAGACATCTTTATAAAGGCTCTCACAGAGGTGAAGTTTACTAAACTTCGATTTATGGTTGGAGTTCAGGAAGTTGTCACTAAGGGGGGATAGGCTCTAGTGCCTCCTTCCTTCTCCTATTGTGTCATATTTGTAAATCCTTCAATCCTATCCCAAGTTGTTCTTAAGGGGGGATGTTAGGATATTCCGACACATAGGAATAGTTAAGTATAACTTGGTCTAGTAATAGTGTTAGGTAAAGTGTGTTTCTTTACTATGTACATTTGTAACTTACAATCTGACAGTCATGATATGTAGTGATCCAACGGTTCATTCTCTCCTTGGTATTATTGACACTTGATCTGTGGCTTAACACCAGATTGGTCCATGAATTCTATTTAAAGCGCATGGAGGGTCATTTGTAGGTTAACCGTTCACGAGAGAAGCTTATGTAAATTTTCATTCTTTTATTAATAAATTGCCTGAAGTGGCCGCATTGGCTCAGGCCGTGGAGTGTTTCCCTCTTTGAGGGTTTTAACCATGTCAAAATACTGGTGTATTGATCTGTGATCTGTTTGTGAGCGATGTCCTTTGGTGTTCTGTCTGAGAAACTTACCCTATAAATTCCTACATAAGCTCCTAGGTCATGTAATTTTTAAAGATGGCATTCACATTGATCCTTCAAGGGTGGAGGCAATCCAACATATAGACTTTCCGCGCAACAAAAAGGAGATTCAGGCTTTCAATGGTAAGATGAATTTCTTACGTAGATTTTTACCAAATTTGGTTGAGGATTTGCGTGAAATAACTAATATGTTGAAAAAGGACAACACTATGAAATGGACCGAGGATGCCATGAAATCATTCAATTTAGTAAAGTTTGCTTTGAATACAGCCCCAGTATTGATTAGTCCCGATTATACTCATGATTTTATTATATTTTCATTTACATTCAAGCACACCATGGCTATGCTATTGATGCAAAATAGGGATCAGGTGGAGCAACCCATTGCTTTTTTCAGAAGGACTATTTGAGTTGTTGCCTTGCATTACAATATCATTGAAAAACAAGTGTTGGCTCTTATAAAAGCATTGAAGGATTTCAGAGTATACATTATGCAATCACATACTATAGCATATGTTCCTATCGCAGCAGTCAAGGATGTTCTCATGCAAACTAATCCGGAGGGAAGAAGAGGTAAGTGGATAGCATTAATGTTGGACTATGATCTTGAGATTAAACCTACTAAATTGATCAAAGGACAAGGCTTGGAAAAACTGATGGCTAAATCAAATCTACATGCTCTAGACATAAATCTTATCACAACAATGTCAGAGGACGAAGATGGTGGCTCACTCATTCAAGTATCAGAAATGTTTCTCAAATCACCTTGGTATTCTAATATATTTTATGTTCTTCAGCATCTTTCGTCACCTCCTAGAATGTCAAGAAGTAAAGGTAGATCATTGAAACTAAAGTATGCAAAATTCTGCATTTTAAATAGTGCTCCCTATTGGAAAGACCCGGGAGGAGTTCTTCTTAATTGTTTGGTTGAAGATAAAGCTCGGCAGGTAATGAATGATTTTCATAAAGGTGATTGTGGTGGTCATTTGTTTTGGAAAACAACAGCTAACAAAGTTTTGAGAGCAGGATATTATTGGCCGATGTTGTTTTCAGATTTATAGAAGACAGTGATGGGCTGCCATGAATGCCAAGTTTTTCAAGGAAAAAGGAAGTTGCTTCCTCTTCCTTTGAATCCAGTTGAAGTAAATGCACCACTCCAACAGTGGGGACTTGATTTCAGAGGGGAAATCCATCCCACATCATCAGCACAACAGAGATGGATTTTGACAGCTACCGATTACTTCAGTAAGTGGATTGAGGCCATTCCAACAAGGCAAGCCATGGATACAGTAATTATCCAATTTTTAGAATCTAATATCTTGTCTTGTTTTGGTTTCCATCACAAGATTATAACAAATAATGCAACAGCATTTAAATCCAAAAAGATGGTTACGTTTTGCAACAAGTACAATATTACATTGGGCCATTCCACGGCATACTACCCGTAAGGCAATGGATTGGCCAAGTCATCAAAAAAACCCTTGGTGAGAATTATTAATAAAATTTTGGAGGAAAACAAGAAGAATTGGCATTGTAAACTTGTTAATGCCTTGTGGGCCGACAGAGTGAGCAGCAAGAAATCCATAGGTATGTCACCTTTTCAGTTGGTTTATGATACTGATACAATATTTCCTACATCACTTGCAGTCCCGGTCATGAGATTATTACAGGAAGCTGGCAGTGAAGAGGATGATATTTAAAGCAGAATTAATCAAATGATTAACCTTTAGCAAACAAGGGAAGAGGTTTCCCAAAACACTTTCCGGTTGCAAGAGAAGATAAATAAGATTTATGACCGCAAAACCAAGGTAGAAAAGTTTCAGCTAGGAAAAGTAGTGCTACGATGGGATGCACGGAATGAGGAAAAGGGAAAGCATGGTAAGTTTTACAATTTATGGAAAGGACCATATAAAATCTCAGCTTAATGAGGACATAATGCATTTTTGTTGAAGGAAATGGATGGTCAAGAATGTTCAGGAGGCCCAGTGAATGGTAGGCTCCTAAAGCACTACTACTTTTGAGGTTGTTCCCTGAAGATGCTTCACCTTCATTGTATATACTGGTTTGCTTTTCCTTGCAAGGTTTCAAGTACATTTTCGTTTGAGATTGGGGCTTGAAGTGAAGGCTATAAAGTTTGAATGATTTGTGTCAAGTTTGGTTGATTTGGTTTATAATCAAGTTTAGAGTCGGTTTAGTTATGAGTCAGTTTTCAATTTGTATTGAGTCATTTTTTATTTTTTTGTTTTGATCGTATTACCCAATGGATGAGTCACTTGGTCTATGGTGTTCTTGACACCTCCAAGGAGTTGTCATCCCCAATAAGGCCAATGTTAGTGTCAATATATGCATACCTCCATCAAGGATCATTTTCTCTTTGCATTTTCATTTTAGGGGTCCCATACTAAAAATTTTACATCATTTCATAAGGTCATGTCAAACTGATCCACTGATGGTTGTCTTCTCTTCTAGAAGTCAAATTTCTCCCTCATAGAGTATACTTGTTGACCCTTCTTCAGGTTGTCTTCAGTGATGGTTTCATGGTCAATTTGCAATCATGCTTTCATTAGGTCATAGGGCATTTTTTCATTAGGGCTTTCATTAGGTCTTAGGGATTCATCACCAAGGTCAAGAGCATGATTTAAAAATGTAAATAAATGGCAAAAAGGGTATGAGGATGATAAATAAGTTACGCATGATGGCTTGTAGGTCATAGTCACTATATCATTATCTTTAGTCACTATATCATTATCTTTTAACCTAATGTAATTTTCACCTCAAAAACATGTTTTTGAGGTGAAAACTAAGTATTTTGAGTTAATTTGTATTTCTTATGTAATTTTAAGTCACTTTATGTAATAAATGATCCAAGCTGCACTAGAGCATCTCTCCTTGCTGCAAGACAAAGAAACACTGCAAAAATTGGTTCAAGTTGAGCATTATCCACCTGAAAAGACACAAAGAAGCAAAAGGCATTAAAAACAGAAGTTTTGAAGAAGGAAAAGAAACATTAGAAAGTGGGTTTTTCAATTGAAAAATCAAAATTTACTCCTATTTAAGCTCTCACATTTCATTTTCAAGTTCATTATTCTCATTTGGCAAGCAAGGAGTCCAAAAGTGAGAGGAAGAGGAAAGCTTGAGCGAGTTTTGGGCAAAGAAGAGTTGTCGCTACACCTCTGGAGGGTGGTGCTACGCGTTTGGAGTAGTGGAGGAGTGGCGCTATGTGTTAGCAAATTGGCGCTTCGCGTTTTAGGCAAGCAATTTGGCGTTGCGCATTGAGAACTTGGTGCTGTGCGTTGAGGCCTGACGTTGCGCATCTAGGAAATTTTACGATGTTAATTTACACTGCGCAGCGCTTCTAGGGTGGCATTGCGCATCTGTGCATTAGCACTGTGCATTTAGCAAAAGGGCCCAAAAGCTCTCAAAACTTCAACAAACTTCAAATTTTCTCTCTCTTACCTACATACAATAAGTGGTCCTCCATAATACATTGATTGGTTTCCAATTTAACTTCTAAGCTAAATTTTCCCATGGCAAGTGCCTAAACCCTAAAATTCTCCCTTTTATGCCTAAAAACCCTAAACCCTCATTGTTACTCCTATCACATATCACTACAACTCTAAAATCTTTCCTTATCCCTATTTCCCTATCCCCTTATACCTTTATCCTTTTATCCCTATTCCATATCATCCCTATCCCTTTTGATCCCTCTTCCCAAAGGGAAATTTCTCAAATAAAACAAGCCCTCCCTTTCATTTTTTATCATTCTTACTCCCTCATTCATTTTCTAGCCCATAATCTCATCTCCCACCCCCTCGCTCCTAAAACACTTTCACTCATTCCCTTTATACAACCTCAGCTCTCCAAACATGGACAGAGAGGACCGAGATAATGAGGAGGAGGAAAACATAGGTAATGACACCTCAGCAGATAGAGTTAAGCAGCAGAGAAAACCTTACAAGGGAGGCAGGATTATCATAGCAGAGCCATCAAACCTTAGAGAATTGTAGGCCTCTCAGTTGGCTATCACATGTTTCAGATATCTTGGTTGTTCTGAGTTCTTTGAGCAGGTAGAGAGAGTTCAATATCACCTGGAGCTCACCACACTTTTTTTAGCTCATCTTCAGGACCAAGGTGACTCTTGTTGGGGTAACATTCACAGTCTCACCCTCCATCATTTCAGATGCAACCAGGATTCTGAATGTAGGGGAGAAGTGGTACAAGGCCCAGGACCTAGATGAACACTATTATGAGTCTTATATCAAACCCTGGTATAGAAATGAGGTGAAGATACTTTTTCCTTTCAGATTTCTTGAAGACAAGTATGTCCCCATGATGCAAATCATCATGAAATATTTCACTTTTGAGGGCAGATTTTCCAAGCTGTACACCTATCACATTAGGCTCCTCATACATTTTACCAGGGTGATGATGTTAAACCTTCCTTGTTTCTTGTTCAGGAATATTGATAAGATAGATCATTTTTTCTAGAAGAAGCCATATCCTCAGCAATGAGTAGTCTTTATCATTACTCCCTGATCAAGATCATTGTGCTTCATCATCTTAGTCTCCTCAACATCTCTTGGGAGATATTTATTGCTCATGACATCTTCAGGGGTCCTCAAATTCCTCCACCAATGTCTCACGAAGCAGGAGGGCCTTCTAGTAGTGCTCAAGTGAAAACAGATGAGGAGGCCAAAGAGACCAAAACTACTGAGGTATCCAAGACCTTCATGACATATGAGAGGGGAACGAGGAGATTATTTGCAACCGATAGGAAAGTGTTTGCTCTATGGGATGTGGAAGGGACCTTGACTTCTTCATCAACCAATAGGCAAATTCTAGCTCCACAGGATGTGGAAGGGGCTTTGCCTTGTTCATCAACACAACAGGTACAGGTGCAATAGTTGCACAAAGGGAAGGAAAAGATGTCGGAGGAGAGTTTTGATGATGAGGAGGAAAGAGACTTTGACTTGATAGAGCATGATGAGCCGAAGCAACATTATACTCATCATGGAGTGGAAATAATTAGCTTAGAGGTTCAAGACAAAGAAACCATAAAAGACATCATCATACAAGAAAACGAGGCTCAAGTACAAGATTTGATGGACAATTTGGAGAGGGCCAAGTATGTCATCACATATTTGGAACAAGAAAACAACCAGTTGAGTGAAAAAGAAGCCCTCATGGAGCTGGAACTGCTCAAGGTAAAACGACAAAGTGGCAAAGAGGCACAAGTCACTTTGACTCCTATTGAGAAGGAGATTGAAGATGATAGAGAGAATTAGCTTGAGAGAGTCAACTTGCACCTTAAGAAGCTGCTACAAAAGGCTAATAGAGACAATCAAATGATCAGACACATGGCTTATCATTACAAGACCCGAAACACGATTTTCAATATGAGGATCAGAAATATGAAAGCTAGAAGTAGGCGGGCTTTGAAAGGAAAAAAGGAGGAGGATAGGCTTAGGATTCTTGCTAACGATTCCTTGGCTCATCAGGACACTTGATGATGGTGCTTCTTGTTAGTGTCGGTATCTTCATCCCTCCATCAGAGATCAAATCCTATTGTTGCATTTCACATTAGGTGTCCCACCCAGTCATCTGCATTCCATTAGGCACATGGATCATCTGACGGTAGTGGCTTTCCTATAGTTTCCCTCATGTCATTTACTTGTTGGTTCATTTTTGTTCATTAAAAATCATATATAGGCTTCTTTTTGTCTTAAAGGTTGCAAAAATCTTTTTAGGGTTTCATCAAAAAGTGTTTTAAAATGTCCAATAACACCCAAAAAGCACATGAGGAGGTTCCAGCATCAATAAAATTCATCATCAAGTGTTCAGAGATGTGTCTTTCCTCAAAACAGAGTTTTGAGGAAAAACAGAGTATTATTGTTTTTATTGTACAAAAATCATGTAATTTTATTTTCTTCATATGTAAATTACTTCCCCTGCAACCCTGGTCACTTTCCCTAGCCCCCGTAGCTCCAACACCTGCAAAACAAGCAAAGCACAGGTCATTTTGTTCATCACAAAGCTCAAATGAAATGAAAAAGTCCAAAAACAGAGTTTAAAAAATAAAGTCATTTTCAAAACATTATGAAAATGGGTTTTATGAGCCAAAAATTTAAAATCCCTTTGTTTATAAGCCATTTCTTCAAATTGCAAAGTTCATTTGCACTCTTGGAGCAAAGCAAAATCATTTTGGAGGTGAGCAAGGCAAAGTTGGAGAAAAAAGTTTCCAAAACCAGAGGCGCGGCACATTGGCTTGGATGCGCGTCATACACAGCCAGAAAGCCTGAAAACTACCAAAACTGCTCCAAAATCGCCCAAAACGCGTGGATTGTCATTGGTACAAGTAGGTTGAACCTCTATCACTCTTTTCCATCCAAGATTAGTGCTTATTTCATGGTGGTTGATGTATGGTGATTGTTTAAAGAAATCAAACCCTATCTCTTCAAAAATTTCAAAGCAAATTGTTGCCTAGGGTTTCAAACTATTTTTTTTCTACCAAGTCCACCCTTTATTCCCTCACCACTCCCTTACTCCATTTCTCCCTTGATTTCCCTATTCCCCAAATTCACTAATCCCCTATCCCCATTCCCATTTCCCAAAGTCCCAAACTCAAACTCCCAAAACCTTAGTCCTATATTAAAAACTCCCAAACTACTCCCTAATTCCTTGTTCCCTTAACTAAACCCTACCCCAACAGTCCCTAAACCCCTCACTGTTTTCCCCCTCCACAGTCCCTCATATCACTGTTTCCCTTGGTAGAAAAAGTCAAAAACATCACAATCACCTACTTCTCATCAAGGCAGCTCCAAGACAGTTTATCCACTAGCAGAGATGGCATCTGATCCTTCATATGATTATGAAGAGGAGACCCACAGTGACTCACCTACAGAGGTACATGCACCCAGCATGCCTCATAGAGGCGGCAAACATATTCGAGAAGAACCAACCACTCTTGCTGAGTTACAGGCCTGCCCACTTGCCATCTCTTCTTTCCAACACGAGTCTTGCTATGAATTTTGTGAGAAGGTTGTTAGCATTCAGTTTCACCATGATTTTTCCCTCTTATTTGTGTTGCATTTACATGATGGTCAAGCTACACTAGCTGGTGTCACTTTCACATTAACACCAGAATCCATTTCACTAACAATCAGTATTCCCAACATTGGAGAGCAATAGAACAAGAGGCAACAAATTTACCAGCAGCATTATGAACCATAAATCAAACCCGGCTTTTTGAGATAGCTCAAGAGAGTGTTTCCTTTTCGGTACCTCAAAGATTAATATGCTCCTTTATTGAAACTGATCATGAGTATTTCAGCTGTGAGGGTCGGTTCCCATGTTTGTATGCTTATCATATCCGGCTGCTGATGCATTTTACCTGGGTACAAATGATGAACATCCCTTACTTCATGTGTTGAAATATCGAGAAGATGATCACTCTAGTGCAGCACAAAACTCCTCAATAGCAGTTCAACAGTATTTACCATTTTGCTCTCATCAAAATTGTGGTCATCCACCAGCTTGGCTTACAGGGCATCACTTGGGAGGATTTCATCTCTTGTGAGTTTTTCAGAGCTCCTCAGGGACCTTCAAAGGCTTTGTATGAGGTAGGTGGACCTTCTTATCAGCATGAGGGTCATGAGACACAGGTCGCCAGTATGCCGGTGTTTATATCTTATCAGAAGGGTACTAGGCAGTTGTTCGCAGCAGCAAAGCGAGTATTATCTCCACCTGGGGTGGAAGGGGTCTCGCTTCTGTCATCAACACCATAGGTTTAGGACAAAGGAAAGAGGCCAATGCAGGATGAGGGGCCTTCAGGTGAGCGGGACTTTATTCTTATTGAGAATGATGATACAGATATGGGCTCGCAAAGCACAAATCTCAAAGAAATCATCCAAGAGCAGCAGACAAACATCAAGGCCTTGTCCCTCAACTTGGAGAGGGATAAGTGGATCATAAAATACTTGGAGCAGAGGAATAAGCAACTTGAATATCAGCAAGCAATCATGGAATTGCAAAACATTCGAGAGAATCGCCAAGCTGCCCAAAGGAGGAGTGTGGAGTTCACTTCACTAGAGCAAGAGATCAATGTCGATCGGGAGTCTTGGCTAGAGAGAGTCAATATCCACTTAGAGAGATTGTTGGAGAAGGCAAACAAGGAGAAAGACTTGTTGAGACACATGGCTTTTCATTACATGGTAAGGAACAAAGTTAGCAAGGCAAGAATAAGGAGTTTAAAGGCAAAATTAAAGAAGGCGTCAAAGAGGCGAAAGGAGCATGATCGACTTCAGATATTGGTTGAGGCTTCCTTGGCCCAACATAGCTCTTGATAGAGAAGTCTCAGCCCAAATTTCAAAAAATTTGGAGCACTTTTCGCATTTTGGAAATTTTTTGGCACCAAAACAGGATTTTCTACCCTATGCGCCGCGCCACGTGGCACTCGCTTTTGCTAGGAGCCTCTAAATCACAAAAACACAACATTTTTGGATTTGGCATGAAGAATTATTCTTTCCTACTTATGGCCAAGAAGTTTGGGAAGGTTTTGAGCCCTCAAAAAGGTCAAACACACTCAAAAAATGACCTTACTGCCCCTATTTTGACACACAGGAAGCAGTCTTGGGAGATTTGCTTTTTGATAGGGCAAATGGAGGCAAAATTGAAAAATTCCACTTGGGTTGGAAATTAGACAGGTAGAACTTTCCAACAAGCATGCTTGAAGATAATTTGGACACTGGAAAGCCCTCCAAAACTGGGTCAAAACAGGCACGGTGCATAGAGGAAAGTTTGCCTGTTTGACCAAGTATTGCTCTATTTTTCGCCCAGTTTTGGTCAGTTTGACTTTTTCACTTTCTTAATGTCAAATTGTGATGTAATTTCATGTACATTGATGGATCATGATGTAAATATGTCAAAGTTTCACTTGGTTAGGTAGATTCAGCAGTTAAAGAGTTGTTTGAAACTGAATGAATCAATTCCCTTGTTTCTAGAGGCATGTTGTTTCATTGCCTAATTTCTAGTTCCTAGTTAAGAATCAGTTCGATCAAATCCTAAACATGTGAGCTAAACCCCTAGAGGAAAGGATGAGCTATGCTTTGTCTATATTATGTTTTTTTCATTCATTAACATGGTTGGACTCTTCAGAAAGTAAGGAGCTTCATTGTACATTGATATCAGTATTTTGGCTAAGGAATTGAGACCAGGGTTTGCAGTACTCTTTGGAATCCATGTGGCATTTGTTTTGGTACAGTGCTTTCTTATGTCTTTGTGAATTTATTCATGTGTTATGTATATCATTTCTCTATTATTTCTTCTCAGCTAAATCAAACAAGAGTGTAAGTAGAATACATTGAAATTGCAGTGCTCTACTTGAAGTTTGCTTTAGTTTTTTATGTTTTCCACTGTTTAGAGAGGATCCATAGCTTCTCTTTCCCTCTTAAACTCCTCCTCTGTCTAAACTATCCATTTTATTTGATTTAAAGTGCCAAATACAGTTGCCTACCTTTCCCCATTGAGACTTCTGCAAGACTAAGCCTCATTCCCTGCACCCAAAATCTACCTTTCCCTTAGAGCCCACAAAATCATCAATTTATTCAATAAAACTCCTTTGTACCTATACCTAGCCTAAGATCAATAGCTATATCAGTTGATCTCAAGCCCTTAGTGATCATAATTCATTGAGATTGACCCGGAGAGAGCCCTCTCCTGACCTAGTAGGGCTAGCTACCAGGCTGAGCGTGGTTTGATGTTGGCCCTGGATCCTACCTTTTCAGCCTGAGGTAAATCTAGGCTCTAACATAGTGGCAACCATACTGGGGAAGAAATTGTTTGTTTGTTATTATTCTTCATTTTTAAACTACAAATGGAATCTGAAGATTAGCCAGCTAGCCTTCAAAACACTTTTGCTTTGCATTAGTGCAAGTAGATAAACACTACTTCAGTCAATCTACGGTCTAGTCTTATTTACGAAAAATCTAACCTGCAAATCACCACAGTACATCTGAGGATTCTAAGCTTTTGGATGATAATCTTAGGATTTGATAGGCTAAACAAGTTGTAAATTTCCATTTGATCTCTTGAAAATAATAGCACATTGGCTTCCAGAAGATATACCAGAGCTAATCCAGATCTAGATACCCCTCCTGTATACGAGAATCCCAATCTCATCCCAAGAATCCTTCGTCAAGAGATTTCCGTGATTCCCGTGTTCAAATCTCGTTCATGCCCTGTGATTTTTGAGTATCTTGAAGAGCTTGAGTTTGACGAACAATTTGATTTGTCATTGTTTGAAACCAAATCCGAAAGTGTTGTTGGTTCTACGGTCCTGAAACCGGAATTTGTTGTAGCTCTTGAAACTGAAAGGGCCAATAAGTCAATTGATGATTATATCTTGAAACAGCTCCAAACCTCAATTGTGGCTTCGAATATCGCTGATTTCCTAGAAACTGCATCTGCAACCCTTGTATCCTCCCCAATTGCATCTAGCTCAAAGATTCCCACTGAACCGCCATTCATTCCCACCATCCCCGTGTGGCCTACTATCTCTGATCAAAAGTCTACAATAGTATCACCTCCATCTACTCCTTCTACTCCTCAAGCTTCTAAAATTTCTTCGCCTCCACATACACCTCATACATCAGTTGCACTACTCCCCCAACATCCCCAAGACCGAATCCACCAAGAGCGATGGCTGCTTGTTTTGCACCCCTTATGCTGCCTCAAAATTTGGATGATATGCCTGCCGATTATCAAAGAAAAATTCCTTTGTTTGATGGCACTCCTCACAATGTTACAGCTCATCAACATGTGGACAGAATGATGAATTTCTTCAACCTTCATGAGATTGATGCAAAAAATGTGACAATGATACTATTTGTGCAAACATTTGGTGGTGAAGTTAGGAAATGGTTCAAAGCTTTGCCAGCTGCAAGTATCACTACATTGGCCAATCTGCAAAGATAGTTCCTAGATCACTGGGAAGTGAAGAAAAATCCTCTTCAGATCCTTTCCAAATATGAGCACATCAAGCGGAATGTTGGTGAGTCTGTCCAAGATTATTGTATTCATTTCAACTCTGTTTACAATGCAATTCCTGATCATATAAAGCCACCTATGGGGTTGGCCTTGATTAAGTTTCCGGATGGTTTTGACACTGATATGGCCTACCAATTAAGAGAGAGAGACGCGGCCACATTGGAAGATATGCAGAAGATTATAGTCAGCGTCGAAGTGAATTTGCTTGCCAAGAGATCTAGAGCAAGAGCTGAAAAGAAAGTCACAATAAAGGAAGAGGCTTCCTCTTCAGATCAATTGCTTCGGAAGGTGGAACAGATGCTTGAGAGGATGAAAATTGACAAGCCTGAACCCCAAGTTAGAAATCCTAACTTCTATGGCCAGCAGCAGCCACAATATAGAATCAAACAAAGAGAGTAGTGAGCCCAAGATCAAGCAGCGCAACAGCTAGTGTAGACACCTTCACAGTAGAATTTTGTACATGGTCTGGAATCAGATGAAGAGGAGAATGTGATTGGAGAAGAAAATCATTTCTTTACGCTCGATTACATGCCAATTTTCATCACTGAGGATGAGGAGTACTCCGAGAATTCAGCTGAACAAAGAGATTAAAATTTCATTTTGGCTAATGAAACTATTCTTGAGGAAGAGTCCGATGAGTACCAAAGAGGATACATGAACGCTTTTTCAGCTCAGCAGCAACAATCTTCACTCCAAAATAGAGATGTGCCCATGAATCCAATTCAAAAAAGGAAGGAGGAAGCAGTGCCAAATAATGATCCTCCTAATGTGCAAAAAAAGGGAAAAGAGATAGCTGATCCTACCACCAACAAAACACCATCAACAAATGAGAGATCCAATCAGCCAAGTATGTCGAAGGAGAAAAGTGAAAAGAAGGATTTTTCAGTGAAAGAGGTAGAAAAATTTTCAGTTTTTAACTTAGAAAATGAAATTGCTAAGTTAAAAATATCTATTCATTTTTCTAAGTTGATGAAGAACAACAATTATAAAGGTAAGGTGTCCAAAATTTTGAATTTAGATCCGTCATCTAATATGGTGAACGTGGAGGATGACAGTCCCGAGTTTATTTTTGGTCCAACATTGGAAGGTCAGTCTCAAGATAGTGATGTAGCTCCTTTCTACATCAGTCTCAAGGTGCATGACTTTGTGTTGCATAATGCTATGTTTGATTCTGAAGCCTCTCATAGTCTCATGTCTAAGTGTCATGACCTTTACTCTTTCGATTCCGGTAGAGTAAGGTGCATTGGTCTTATCAAGGATTTCGTGGTCATTTTGGATCATATTCCAGCCAAAAAATGTTTTGATGGATGTGGTTGTAGTGGATATACCTCCCAGATTCAGCATGCTTCTTTCCAGATCTTGGGGAGCAAAGATTAAAGGGACAATGCAACTCAATTTCTCCTATGCTACCATTCCCTTGTTTGGTCATATGAGGAAACTATACTGGGAACAAAAGATGAAGTACATGATCACTAGCAAGGAGAAGCCGGTAAATCATCCAATCAACTATGTACATACTGATTTAGAATCTTTTGTTTTGTACTTAGATAGCTTTAATGATGTAAATACCCAAATAGTTCAAGTAGAAGACATTCCCAAAATCTCTGAAAATTTCAAAGAAGTTTTGAAGCAAGAAAGGAAACCCATTGAGCAATCAACATTATGATAGCAGCAACATAATGATGGACAACAAAGAAGAGAAATAGAACAAACAGAGTTTCGAAATTTGGAAGAGGATGAAGTAGGCCTGTAAATCATGGATTTTGATGGCACGGTAGGAAGGGAAGGTGCTAGAATTGGCATTTGGATACGCAACCCTATTTTCACCCCAAACAAAGTGCCTAGCAATGTAAGGGTCTGCTCTTATAAACTAGCTTTTGATTGTTCAAATAATGAGGCTAAGTATGAGGCTTTAATTACTTGTTTGAAAATTCTTAGAAAGTTGAATGGCAACTCTGAGTTGGTTATCAAGCAAGTGAAAGGGGAATACCAAACAAAACATCCTAGAATGCGGGCTTACCAAAATGTCGTGCTTGATATTTTGAGAGTATTTTCAGATTATACTTTAACTTGTGTTCCTCGTGCTCAGAATTTCATTATGGATTCGCTTGCAACAACAACAAGTAATTTGAAAGTTCCAATGAAATCAAACAACAAATTTGAGATTCACGTGAAACACTGCCCAGCTATCTTGGACAATCAACGGTATTGGCAAGTGTTCCAAGATGATGATGAGATCGATGATTTTCTGCAAAATAAAGGTAAATTTAAAGACACTTCTATTGATGTGGAGTATGATTACGGTGATACAGATATGGAAGTCAACCAAATGGAAGTTTTGCAGCTCAAAGACAACATCGTTCCTAAAGGTCTAATACCTTTAGAGGAGCTTTTCGATCATGATGATGTGGCACGGAAACCAAGCTTGCTGCCAACCAAAAAAGGACTTGAGGATGTGAACATTGGATCAGCTGAAAATCCCAAGTTGGTAAAATTATTGAAGGCATTGCCTCCATAGATAAAAGCAAAGTATATCAGTTTGTTATCTTCTTTTACTGATGTTTTTGCTTGGGATTATTCAGATTTGAAGTCATATGATACAAGTATCATTTAGCATGTCATCCCGCTCAAGCCTAATCAAAAGTCATTTTGTCAAAAGCTAAGGAGAATAAATCCCAAGTTGTTGCCCTCAATTGAGAAGGAAGTGAATCGGTTGTATAAAGCCAGTATTATAGTCCCCATAAGGTTTTCAGATTGGATTTCAAACTTGGTGCTCGTACGCAAGAAAACATGCAAGATTCGTCTATGTATTGATTTTAGAAATCTGAACAAAGTTTCTTTAAAGGACAACTATCCATTGCCCAAGATGGATCACATACTTCAGCAAGTAGTTGGAGCATCCCGGATGTTGCTACTTGATGGTTATTCAGGTTATAACCAAATTCTGGTCCATGAGTGTTGCGGGAAGTTTTCCCCTAAGGTTCTTGGGTGAAACCTTAGCAGACGGAAGATTATCTAAGTTAAGAAACACACACACAACCAACCGTTTATGCTATAAATAACTACTTCTAGGGTGAGAGGAACATACCCGTGGTCCTACGTTTGGGTAGTTACTCAAGGGTGCAAACCCTTCTTCACGTCCCTTCCGCTCCTTGGTCCTGTAAAAATCACAATTCCACAAACTACAACAGTATAT
>APFE030787429.1:7456-43137 GCA_000404065.3 Pinus taeda
CTGCAATACAATCATCCACTTATACTTGCATCATAAATATCTAAATCACCCAATACTGAATCACTGAAACCCTGTCATAAAAAACACAGAACGCGAGCCAGAGCCCAAAAATCTACAACAACCAGTAGAATCAACAGCAACCTGAAATACCAAATCTCATAAAGCATACGCTACTTTACTATACAAGAACCACATGTATACGCGCTTTCACTTCATACAACCCGCGTACAGATCTAAAGATAATTACTCGTGCCTTCGCTGTTATATCAACCCAATCCAAGCAACACAAACCGATACCCAGCAATACTAGATCTTCGCACTTCGTCAGATGTTCATTCCTTGCTCACTTTTTCCACCCTTCTTGGCCTAATGATCTTCTCCTTATATAGGTTAGGCTTCCCTCAATACCATGGTCCAAAACCATGTAGAAACAATACCATGAACCCAATACATGGGGTCGTCACTTTGGACCAAATACTATGGACCAAATACCATGGACCAAAACCATGATTTCCAACATGTACGTGCCTTTACTCTTATTAACCCACGTGTATATGCATACGCCCATTCTTCTTCACTAACCCACATATATACGCCCTTTCTTCACGGTCAACTTGCGTATATCTCTCTGTTCACCTACTGCATTGTGATCTGTCCTCAGAGTGAGTTGCCATCACCGGTATCATTCCTCTGAGTGAGTTGCCATCAAGGACAACACCTGAATCATAATGCCAACACTTATCACTTGATCTAATCCTCCCATAAAGAGTGGATCTCAAGCCCTAATTGGTAAAAGGATAATAATTCATGAAGTACCTTCTTCACCTATATATTTAGTGCAATCCATAGAAAAGGGGTTGGATTTTTGACAGTGATTATATCCTTATGCAGATGATGTGAGAGATATATTTCCATGCATTAGTGTGATTAGAGGCGCACTTTGCCACATGGAAAATATAAGTCAACTTGGAGGATCTCTTTTAGACGATCAACACCTATTTTTCATTGTAACTCACCCTATTTCTATTAATGCAAAGGGCTCTTTTTTTTCCTATATATAATGTTATGGTTTCATATGTTTCAATACCATGTTGATATATTGAATAAAGTGATTAGATGATGATTCATAGATTCCATGGATCCTTGGCTTATGCTATATCACTATGTAAGTTCTAATAATAGTGACCAGAGCTAGAACTGGAGCATTCAAGCCACATAAGGAGCGAAGCGTACAAGAGATTCTACGTATGCTTCATCTCATTATCTATTTACTTTCAGGAAAACATTAGTGCCTTTGTTTTTTTATCATCCTAGGTCAGTCCACCAGGCCTATCGAACATAATTTTATCGACAATCATAGATTCTACATAGCAAATTGGAAACTCCACTAGGGACTGGTGTATTCCCTTGGTGGTTTCTTTATCCATTGTGTTTTCATGATCTCTTTTCCAGACCATTACTATTTTATCAATGCAATAAAAAACGTAGGAAGTCATTTCATTGAGTTTCAATTGTAATCCTTGTTCCGAAACCTTTCATCCCTATACGAACGCACCCTCTAGTCTTCTAAAAAAGTGTTTCACCTCATCCTATATTTCTCTATGCTTGCATTGCATAGAATTGGTTCATTCTCTGCACTTGGATTGGCCCCTATTCATGCACAAGTTTGTCTTTGCCTTGATTTTCTCTCTGAGCTAACCTTGATTCCAGCTTCTCTTCCTTGAGTCTCTGAGTGTCTTGTGGTCCCTCTAAAGCCTCCATTTGGTTTTATTTTATTTTTTATAACTTTGGCAAGCATTTGAATATTTTCCTTTTTTCTTATCATCAGGTTCTTTTGCAAAATGATTTTGTTTGATAATTGAGTTCTTAGGAGAATTTGTGTTCTAGTAATCATTTTGAAAGGCTTGTCTGAGTCAGTGATTATATTTTTCATTTTAATTTCCTTCATTTTAAAAAGTTAAGTGACTTGAAAAGACAAATCTTTTCATTGGAATTTAGGGTTTTGTGTGTGCACTAAAATTGGAATAGTTGGATTGAAAAGGGAATTTCATTTTACACATTATTTGTTTCGTATTGTTTGTTTCATACTCTTTGTCTCTTCCGTTCCTTAAATGGATTTTCATTGAATAACAAAGATTCCATTTCCTCATTCTAGTTTGCAATTTCGTATATTCAGGTGACATTTGTAGTGAGCCAAAAAACTAAAACTTAATTGAAGATAAATAATAAAATTTATTTAATAAGCCTAAGGAGGATTTATAACATTAACATACACATTTATAGGTCTAGACTAGAGATGTGTTTCAACATCATTTCTCATAGGATTTTCCCTTATTTTCCAGCGTTGTATCCTAGGCGTGAAATCTCGTTCCACATATGTGAGTGTATAGGATTGTTCTCCATGTATGTTTGGGTATATTGGATGATGCTCCATTTATGTAAAGTATATGGGAATTCTTTGATAAAATCGTTATGCAGTAGAAAATACTACTATGCACTGCACTCCCACATACCATGGAGTATATTTTGGGAATCCTCTATAGGTTTTTATCCTCTCCATAGGTAACTGAGTCAGTTGCCTTGTATATTGTGATACACTGAACCTAACATTCGAAGATATTAGCTATTGTATGTTGAGTCCTTGGTTCATGAAGGGAAACATTGCAGTTCAGGGTTACTTGGTAATCATTTATGCCTAGATTTCCATCTTTTCGATTTATTTTTTTGTTATTTTCTAAAACTTATTATCCAATGTGGAAGAAAAAAAGAACCAGTTTGTCGTTCGTGTAGAATGAAAAACAAAATAAGCCTTCACTTCCACCATAGGATACTCTTGGATGTTTTTAGAAGCATAAGATGATCCAATCTACCAAATCAGAAAATTCAAGAACTACTTATGGTCCTCCTCGTGAATCTAATCAACCAAAATTGTCCTTCCCTTTTCAGTACTGAGCTTGAGATCACCTCTACTCTTGATCGTTAATCTGACACAATTAAAATGAAAGCTCGTAAAACTTTGTTGCCTGAGGTTATTAAACTTGAATTCCTTAAGCCAAATACTTTATTGCCTGAGGTTGTTGAACCTGAGGAACCTTAGTCATCTTCACCTATTACTTTATGTCCTTCCCCTTCTCTTCCTTTGTCTCAAATAATTCCTCAAACTATATATCTTAGACCCAACAATGAACCTCTTCCATAAAAACTTGTGAGTATCGAAGATATCCCTTAAGAAGAGCCTCATACATCTACTCATATTCATTAGAGTAGGATCCATTTTTATCAAATTGATTCGCTTCATTTTCTTCAAACTCTGACAAAAACTCCTTTACCTGATTCTTTGGACTTACCCACAAATTTCTCATGGAAATATTCATTGGGATTGTTAACCGCGACTGAATCAGATTTGATCTCCCAACCTATGTCCACCAATATGGTTGAGACATCAAATGTTTCTTCCTCATCCTTGTTTTCAACATCACCATAGGCACATAAGTATGGTGGTGCATCTGACCCAATAGGTTATCAGTCTTTCTCTCATACCTTCTCTAGTCAAAACTCGAGTCCTTGGACCTCTCCCATGTTGTCCAATTTAGAAATTCCATCTGGTACTTATCTTATGAATGCTACACAATTGTATCCTTCTCCTCCACCTACAACTATGATTGAAAAATAGGCTAACCCTCATGTTAGTGGGAAATGTTATCCTCAACAAGCTAACTCCTTATGTTCGATGCCCTCCATCTAGATTGAGGTTGCCTCCATCATCCCCTCCTCCTATGGCAGAGGGGAAATCTGTTGTTTTCATACCTCAAGTTGGTTATAATCCTCCTTATCCTAGGATGGCTTCCAGTGTCTGGAAAAATAATTTTCCCATCCAACATGGTTAATTTTGGGACCGATTTTTGAATCCTCAACCTATGCCATCTTCATCCCAAATTCCTACCCATCCATTCGTACCTCAACAAGTTTAGATACATGTAATTAAACCTTCACATGTTGTCATTGAATCTCAACCTATTCCATCAGTATCTGGTACCTCTCAGGTTCCACTTACCTAACCTTTATAAGGTACCTTACAGTCTCCACCACTTGGGCAACATACTCCTCAAATTTCGATAGGACAAAATGTGCATAATACAGAACAACCCAAATTAAACCAATCTTACCCTAGGATGATGGAAAGTCCTACACAGAAATAGTATATACCTTACTAGTGTGTTCCTCATGCACCTTTTCAAGGCTAACATATCCAAACCCAGCCATTACAACCTTCAACCTTCGCAAGATTATCCTAGTCTTAGTCAACAAGGTTATGCGTATGCTCGTTACTAGAATTGTCCTTATATAGTGATGCAAGTACCTATTTCTCAAGCTATCCATTTTTATCTGGGTTATCCTCCACCATGTTTTAACCAGCAATTACCTTTTGCGGCAACTCTCGAGTTTGTAGATTTGACTCAGCTTACCAACGATCCCATCGCTCATTCACCTTGGTGGCCTGTAATTCCCACCAAATTTCCATCTGATATCCCATAATTCAATGCGAATCCTTGAAAATACCCGTCAACCCATGTCATTATGTATCATATGTGGTATTCTTTGAACTCCATTAATGGCAATTTCATACGATTACATCTTTTCCAACATACATTTACATGTAGCACAACTAAATGGTACATCAAGTTACATAGAGCTTCGTTTTATGATTTCAGTTCCTTGGCTATGACCTTCCTTAAAAATTACCAATTAAACATCCAATATGAAACTCGAATGAAACATCTCACCAAATTCAAACAAACTAAAGGCACTCATATTTCAGATCATATTCACGAATGGTTGTTTCATCATTGGTTGAATAAGACCTATGTTGCAGATCAATTGCTAGTAGAATGGTTTATAAAATCCTTGTTGCCATCTATCACAGAGGATGTAGCTAAGGGCAAAGTCGTGAATGAAGAGAAAGTGATTTCTCATGCTCAACATTTCAACCTCGTCTATACCAAATCTAGCATGCTCTATGAAAATATAGAAGACACTTCTAGAAATTCAAACATTGTTCCTTCCCCTCCTAGTAAAGAGTCTCATGTTGTTGATGGCATCATTGGTTCTTCTAGTTCAGAGACACTAAACAGACCATATGGCACTTATCTCACTATTTATGCCCAAAAATCTTCATTTAATCCTCTTGCGGCTTCTTCTTTCGAGATAAATGTCGTTTCATCTTAAAAAGGAAAATTTCAATAGAAACCATGAAGAAGAGGAAAGGAAAATGTAAAAAGAAGAAATATTCTTCACCATAGGATAAAGAAACAAATTATTCATTTGATGAGAAACAAAAGCCTAGTTACCCATGTTCGATTTGTAACATGATGAAGTGAATAAGATTTTGAAATATTCCACTTCTCCCACTATGTTGATCGATATTTTCCAAATCAGTAGACCCATATGGTTTCTTGGAACCCATAATCCTATAACACGGTTTTAATGGTCTCCTCCATGAAGTATATATCTGATGTTATAGTGGTTACTCGTAAAAAGGACTATGGTAATGTGAATCCATGGAACAGCCAGGTTACTGATCAACCTACAAGTTAAAATTCATCCCCATCAGATCCTACTCCACCCATAATTCCTAAGGAGTAAAATATTAAGCCCCCAAAAGGAGTTTTTTTATAAGTTAAAAGATGATTAGTGTACCATATTAAGGTCTAGTGGGACGATTATAGTGCCAGTTCCACCACTTGGGAGGACACCAAGGTGATGCGTCACCGTTTTCCTTACTTATTCCAAGGACTTATGTAAAAAGTATATTATTAAGGGCGGTTGTATGTAATGTCCCACTCTGATTGACTATCCTTGATATCACATTAACATTGATTTATCCTTAAGGCCCATAAATTATTCTTTGAGGTCCTAAGATTTAGGGTCTAGACACTTGGATTAACTATTAGTGGACGTGATGGTTATGTCTGTTTCCTAGTTTATGCTAGGATGATGATAGCTTTGATGGATATGTATGTCTTATATTGATATTATGATGATGATGACATTCACGGATATGTATGTTATTTATTGATGTTATGATGATGATTACATTGATGAATACATATGTTTTCTATTGATGTTATGACGATGATATATTTGATGGATATGTATGTTTCCTACTGATGTTAAGATCATGACATCTATGATGGATGTGTTCCTTATGTTGGTTACTTACACCAGTTCTAGTTCATGATGTACAATGATGTGAATGAATAGGTCATGTTGATGATGGTATTATGACCATGATTTACACTGAGAAATTTTTTACTGATGATTATTGAATATAGGCAGAAACCACCCGAGGTATTCCCATGTGTTGAGTCGACAAAATTTGGTTTGGTGGAAGTGAATATTTTATCTCAGAAATTTTGAAGTTTTGTCTAAAATTTTCTATGTATTCTAATGAAATTTTAGTGGTTTCAACCACAAGTTATTTTCTTGGCAGAGTCACTAACATATGGCTGATGGGGTTTTACAAACGGATGGAACTACATGGGAGGGGTGCAACAGTGTGACTGATCTCACCAACTAGTACTTCCGCCATGACCTAGGATAGAAAGGTTGGGACATGTTCATCTTGAATATCATGATGATCTAAGTCAAGTCCCAAATGGTGTTGTTCATGAGGATTTACTAAGGGTCATGAATCAAGGAAGTTTCCTTGATCCCCTATGCCATAAGTCCCACTATAAGAAATATAAAACATTATAGTTATATTTGTCATTGCACCTATACTTTTCCCTTCTAACCAATAGATGCTTGAATGAAGAGTGACATGGCACCCTTGGAACTTCAAGGGAACTTATTGAAGGGAATCTACAACTTGGAACCCTTGGTATCGTAAATAACTATTAGGTGTGGAGCCCTTTGCACTTCAAAGTGAATTTATTGAAGGGAACGATTCACCTAACACCCTTGGCATAAGAAATAAACTAATAAATATAATCCACATATGAAAATCCAATGAATTCACATTAGGTGGTAGATGAGGTTAGGACCAAGGACATTAAATCAAGAATAAACTTTTGGGAAAGGGAGATTACGAAGATATAAGAAAATTGTACCTTGAAAAATCTACCCTTACCATGTTTGAAAATATTAGGTAGATAATGTACATAAGCATTTTAATTAGGTAAAAATCAGGGGGAAAGGGGAGATAGATTTAATTATAAATATTAATCTAAAACTTTATTAAGAGAATAGTTTGGTGAATTAAAACTGATATTAATAAATTAAAGTTAGACAAATTTAGAGAACATCCATGTCACAAGAGCCAACATAAGAATATGCATCTAATAGACAAACTCAGTTAAAGTTGGAGGTAGTTAGGGGACAAAATATGAGACATATCAATTGACTTCGATAATGAACACAAATTAAAGCGTAGAAAAGGGAGAGCAATAGACAACTAGTAGAGAAATAGGAAGTCTTATTGGGGTGAGGAAAAATATTATTTTTTAATTAAAATTTCAGTAAATAATTTTGGTGATGCATGGTGAGAAAAATCTTTTGGATTAATGAAAATAATTAAGTATGCATGAAGTTCCAAGTTTCACATATGAAGCCCCCTATAGAAGAAGGGGTGAGCCCTGGGAGAAGGGACAGAACATGACAATAAAGAAAGGCAATCTCAAGAGAACTATGAGAGCTTATTTGTTTCCCCAATAATGAGTAAACCAACTGAGATATATCACTCTAAAATAACCCATAGTTTTGTAACTTCTAAGGAGTTTCTTGAGTACTGAAAACATCAAAAAGTTTCCTTGGCAGAAGGGGGTTTGAATTCCCATGAAAATTAAAATAGAAAACCATATTATAAGCACTCGAGATAAGGAAAAGCCAATGTTCAAGAAAGCATGGAAGTATCTATGTTGATAGGTTGTTCTTTGACCATCTGAGGTGCAAACAATATGGAGCTTGGAGGGGAGCCCATCGCAAGCCTAGCTGACAATCATTCAACATTCATCATTAGGTTCTTCATTTTATCTATATTATCTAGTAGATTTTCTTTTGGTTGATGCATTTCTATGAGAAATTATGTAAGGAGAAGATTCATGTGCCAATATAGATCTACTATCTATTATTATTTTTTTGAAATCCTTTGGAATAACTAGTCCACAGAACCCATGCAAAAACCCCAACCAAAACCTCATAGTTTAGGATTTCTTGATTATCTTTTCTAATCTCCTCTTCCATGTCCTAGAAATTGGATTGAATATCTAGAGTGGCATGGACATAGAAGATTAACTTTGAGGAATATACTCTATAGAGATCAGGGGAGCCACCTACTATGCGATGAACATATTCACCCCGAAAAAAGTGACTTGTTTCCTAGTTGTCATTCCTACAAATAATACAATGCAGTTCAAGCTAATAAATGGAAAAATGAGGGTGTGAAATATGTGAGCACTAAAAAAAAAATGAAATCTCCTTACCAAGGTGGACAGTAGCATAAGGAGGCTTGGCTAAACCCCTTTCCAACTGAGAAATGTTTCAAATGTCCATGAAAATCTTTGGGAGGGATAACACTTAGAATTGACTAGACTAGAGAACCTTGACAGAAGGACATGGAAGCCATTGTAAAAAATTTTAGGAAGAAGTGGAAAGATAGGATTAAATCTAGAAGGATGATTAGCAACAAAAACATTCAAGAAAATAAATTTGGATGCCTTGGCTCCAACGATGTAGTTAAACCTCTCAATTTGGTTTTCTAGCCACTCACCTTGGGTGGCAAGAAGAATTAATTCTAACCTCACATGGTGACATGTAGGAGGGTGGGTAAGGGAGAAACAACATCATTTCAAATCCCATGGACATTAATACTACGTGATCATCCATTTGGATAACAATGATTAATAACTTAATATGTAATCGCGTCGGTGTTTGTTGATAGATTGTTTTTGTTTTTTATTACAATAACTTATATAATAAAACAAGTATTGTAGGGAAGCGTACTCCTCGCCATGGATATGTATATATCTATTTACCAACTAACTCATCATATAACTATATGATATTATTGTACCATTCTTTAAATAGTACTTTTAGATTGCATCATTTGTTCATGAATTCTCTTGTGGTACTTCCTCTTTGTCAAATTTGTTTGAAAATATTTCATTCAAATCAAAACAATAAATGAATGAATTTCAAGAATGGAAGGTAGATTTCTTGAATTTCGATGCTTACAAACTAGCCATTCAAATCAAAGATATAAATGAATGAATTGGAAGAATGAATTGGAAGAATGGAGGGAGAATTTTATAGAACTAAATCATGTGTCTTACGGGCTGCCATTGGGTGTGTGCTGAGGTGATTGATAAACTGTTGTGGATATTCCACTAAACAATTCATTTAAATAAATTTGATAATATTATACTAGAAATATGAGATTCCACACCATTTAAAATTTTATTAAACTTTAAGAGCTGTAGATTTAACTATATTTAGTGCATGCATGTGAATGAAAATTATGTAAAAAAGTAGAGAACAAAAAAATAAGATCATACAAACACATAAGGCATAATATATGCTCTGTAGGAAACCCTTTTAGGAGAAAACTAAGCTTCAAGTTGAAGCCACTTTGCTCTCTTTATCTATTTAGAATTATGGTTGCAGGTGTAAAGAACTAATGTATGTGGCCCATACACTGCTACAATGTGTGGATCCTATCTGTGCGTTATACGTCATATCTCTCCTAACTCTCTTTTCTATGTTATGGAACAATTGTGTTATCAAGGAATGGAGTGTCTCATCCTCCCAATGGATCGGTTATAACACAACTCAATAGCATGATACAGTCTTTTACATCATAATCACATAGATATCCCATTTTCCATGAATACTCGGGAATAACATGGCATCCTCCAAAAATATATGTGTCAAAACAAGAAGGTCAACTTTTAAGTGGCATAACTATTGCATACGAATTTAGATTGATGCGCTTCTTGCATTGTTGGAAATATCTATGTGTGTAGAATATCATGAATTGGTGCGGTAATAAAATAGAAAATTTTTACCCCCAAAAAATATCATTTGATGCCTTTAACATTCCTGAAAGGTTTTAGACCCCGTTTTGCCAAACTAGGTCCTTCCAGTGAAAATGATCCTGTGAGGTGATTCCTCCACTTTTTCCACTGCAAATGCATCAATCTAGATGAAAAACAATAGAAGAAACCAATGTGGATCATTAGGTCATACCGAATGTGAAAGGATAACCTAGTTCCTTATCTCTTTACTTTAGTCTTTTGTTCATTCTACAAAAAAGTTGGAAATGACCCACACAGGTGAAAATATGTCAAAAGAATAGAAAAAATACAAAAGGATGAACATATGAATGTTTGAAAAGGAAAGGATAAGAAATTTCGAAGAGCAAGTGGAGTCAGTTTGTGAGAGAGTAAATAGTTTTGGATAAGGATGTTATAGTTTGTGTGAAGTTTATTTTTTATTAAATTATTGATTTAAAAAAAATATTTCTTTATCTCTCTATCTATCCGTCATCCTTTGGAAAATAGCTTCAAAAAATAAAAATTAGTCTCTTCTATTCATTCCTTAGTTCGTGATGTAGGAGCATCACATATTTAATTTTTACGTAATTATTTATTTGAAGAATCTAGGATTTTCTAGAATTAGCGTGCCACTTTAGAATTAATTATGAGATAGGGAAGTTAGGATAGAATTGTAAATTGAGAGGATAACTCTTAACTTCCTCCAAATATCTAGGAGGAAGTTTCTCTAGAAGAGGTGAAAGAGACTTGTCTCCTCTAAAATAAATGGCCATGTAATTCTTTTGGAATGATCATGTTTGGGAGTGAGATTCTAGTTAATGAAATTTTATATTGTGTTGATTTCAAGAAGCACTGCACCATTTAGGTATCATAGCAGGCATGAGGGCATTAGCTGAGAGAACGTTAAGCTTTATACCCTGAGAAATAATGCGGTTAAATACTTTAGTAGCTTCAGATACTTTACCGTCTTCGACGAGCAGTATAAGAATTAAGTGTTTCACTAGCCACAATAGAACTCGCAATATAATAATTCACATTCTGTAGCACTGAGACAGTGGTGAGGTTCATATAAATAGTGTTTGCAATTTTTTCATAGGTGTGGCCATCGTGGCCAAAGAAAGCCCCCTTTTCCTTCAAGAAGCTTCTCTTGAAGAAGGACATTGTTGCCACCAACCCCCGTGGTGCACTGATTGATCAAAGACTTGGCATTGGAAAACATATCGGCGAGGACCAGCTTTTGAATTACCCTGAAGGACACTGTCGCTACCATAACCCGTGGTGCACTAGCTAATCAAGGACATGGCATCAGAAAACATACCGGCATGGACCAACTTGTGAATTAGGGAAATGTAAGCGTCAAGCATGTGGTGGAATCCCTTAAGCCCGACAGACTAGTGGAAGAACCACAGATCGAATCAAACTTCCAACCTATATTTGGAGATGATTCTAGACATGTGGGATGGGAAGAGTTAATAAAATTATTAGGTAACGTGATATTATTTGCGGATCTATGTAACGTTTCCATATTCCCTTTTCACCTATAAAATTTCAGTAAAGTTCACATTGTTAGTTTTAATAAAGAGGAAAAAAATAAAAAAGCAATCTTTATATAATTAGATATTTTTAATGTTTGATGTAGATTTATATGCATTTGGAAGTATTATTATTTAAAAGGGTCATTTTAAAATAAACAATTTTTGTAAAAGAGTTTTTGTCATGGATTATTATTAAAAATGGCTCATAGAGCTAGAGGAGCAAGAAGAGCTGGAATTGGTCAAGGAAGACAAACTGCAGATGAGGAGTTACTCGATGAAGTAAGACATATTAGAACCATATTGGATGCATTAGAGACAACACATCAAAGAGATGTCGACATTGGTGATATTAGTGAAGAAGAAAAAAGCTCGAAAGAAGAATATGAAGAAGAAACTGCAGAAGAGAAGATGCTCAAGATGATTGTGGGAATTAGTTCCAAGCCAAGATTGGACATACCCGTGTATGCAAGTAGTTTAAATCCTAAAGAATTGATCGATTGAATTGATGCCATCGACAATTATTTTGATTATGAAGGTGTGGCAGATGAGAAGAAGGTTAAGTTCATAGTGAAACAGATTAAAGGGACATGTTGCATTATGGTCGGACAACGTGCAAGCTAAAAGGAGAAATCGAAACAAAGGAAAGGTCAATATTTGGGATCAAATGGTGGCTAACTTCAAAGGTAAATTTCTTCCTTGAGATTATCAATTAAAGCTCGTTTTCCAGATGCAAAATATTAAGAAAAAAATTATGTCTATAAGAGAATATACATAGGAGTTTGATAGATTGAGTATAAGATCTGGTTACCTCATTATATGGAAATCAATGAAAAAAATTAGCAAGATACATTAATGGACTGCAATTCAAAATATAAGATGAATTGAATATTTTGTCTCTAAAAATGGTTGAGGAAGCTTACCATATAGCTCTTAAGGTTGAAGAAAGATTGGCACGAAACATAGTAAGAGGCAGAGGACAATTCATTGGAGGACCATCAAGCCAAGGGCAGTCAAGGAGAGGAATTTTTCATGGAAGATAGAAGGCAATAGTTCATAATAGGAAAAATCATGAAGAAGAGAGTACAGAGGATGAAGACCATAACAAAGAGGTAGGTGTCAATCTTTTATGGTAAGATTTTATATATGTAACAAAGTCAGTCATAAGGCTAATGAATGTCCAAAAAACAATTCTAGTCAAGGAAGCACACATATAACACAAACTAATACAGAAAGTTTACAATCGTCCACACATGAAAATGCACTTGAACCTCATCAATCCTTAATGATGAAAATAACTTTATTAAAATCTCGAGAAGAAGTAAAGGAAACCACACAAAGAAAAACATTGTTCAAAACTCTTTGTAAATCGGGAGGAAAATGTTGTAAAGTTATTATTGATAGTGGGAGTATTGATAATTTAGTATCTACTGAAATGGTATAAAAGCTAAATTTAACATAAAATAAACATCCTACTCCTTATAAAGTTTCATTGTTGAAAAAAGGACATCAAATACTAGTTAATGAACAATGTTAAGTGGAGTTTCAAATAGGAAGTTATAAGGATAAAGTTCTTTGTGATGTTATTCCTATTGATATATTTCATATCTTACTTGGAAGGCCATGGCAATATGACAAGAAAGAAATGCATGATAGAAGGACAAACACATACACTTTTGAAAAGGATGGTGAAAAGCATGTACTTTTTCCTTTGAAGAATGCAAAAGTACCAGAATAAGACCAATCCAAGGTAATGTTACTTAGTGGTAAATAATTTCTTGAAGAAATCAAGCATGGGGAGATAAATTTCACCTCGATCGGTAAGCGAAAGGTAGTCCTTACAAGTGAAAATTTGAATGATCTTCTAGAAGAAATTAAAAGCATGTTGAATCAATTTATTGATATTGTAGTGGATGACTTACCTGATGAGTTGTCTCCCATTAGAAGTATTAGCCATGATATTGACCTCATTCCTAGTGCTAGCCTTCCAAACATAGTAGCTTATAGAATGACTCGAAAAGAGAATGAAGAGATTAAAAATCAAGTGCAAGATTTGCTGGATAACGGTCTTGTTCGAGAAAACTTAACTCTATGTGTTGTACCAACAGTATTAACTCCAAAGAAGGATGGTGGATGGAAAATGTGCATGGATTCTCGAGTAGTCAACAAAATTATAATAAGGTACATGTTCCATTACCCCGTATTGATGATCTCATCAATTGTTTGAGTGATGCTACATATTTTTCTAAAATATATTTAAAAAGTGCATATCATCAGATCAAAGTTAGAGAAGGTGATGAATGGAAAACAACATTTCAAACTAATAATGGTTTATATGAATGGTTGGTAATTCCCTTCCGACTTACCAATGATCCAACACTTTTATGAGGTTAATGAATGAATTTTTAAAAGAATTCATTGGAAAATTCTTTATAGCTTACCTTGACGACATATTAATTTATAGGAAATCAAGAGAAGAACACCTAAGACATCTTAAGATGGTTCTAATGAAGCTACAACAGCAGAAATTGTTAACCAATCTAATGAAGTGTAGCTTCATGAAGACAAAATTATTGTACATAGGCTTTGTGATTTCAGGAAATGGCCTAAAGATGGACGAGGAGAAGGTAAAGGCTATAATCAATTGGCCAATTCCAAAAAACATTTCCAACGTAAGAAGTTTTCATGGATTGGAAAGCTTCTACAAAACATTTATTAAAACTTTTAGTGACATATGTGCTCCATTTGTAGAAGCTATCAAGGAGAAAAATCAACCATTTCATTGGACAAAAGTAGCTAATAAATGTTTCCAATTATTAAAGAAAAGGATAAAAAAACAACCTATTTTATCACTGCTAGTTTTTAATAAGTTGTTTCAGGTTGAGGTTGATGCTAGTGGAACTAAAATAGGAGTTGTCTTCAATCAAGAAGGAAAACTAGTTGCTTACTTCAATGAAAAACTTAATGAAGCCAAGACAAAATATTCTTCTTATGGTAAAGAATTCTATGCCATCATACAAACTTTTAAAAAATGGAGACATTATCTTATGCCAAAAGAGTTCATCCTCTACACAGAGACTCATTCTTTATAGTATGTCAACAATAAAAAAAAATTAAGCTAAAGACATGTAAAATGGATTGAATTCTTTCAAAATTTCACATTTTTCATCAAATATAAGAGCAAGCAATCAAACAAAGTGGCAGATGCTTTAAGAAGAATTAATTTGATTTTGCAAGAATTTCAACTAAATGTTTTGGGACTTGATGAATTAAAAGATATGTATCAAGACGATCGAGATTTTAAGGAAGTTTATGCAGTTTGTCATAATCCTATCAATGGAGACCAAACCCCATGGCTAGATTTTACGATACAGGATGGACTTCTATTTAAAGGAAATAGTTGTGCATTCCTAGAAATTCAATGAGAGAAAATATGTTGAAAGAAAAATATATTGGAGGTTTAGCATGTCATTTCGAG
Organism: Pinus taeda; assembly: GCA_000404065.3. NCBI lineage: Eukaryota > Viridiplantae > Streptophyta > Pinopsida > Pinales > Pinaceae > Pinus > Pinus taeda. The sequence goes on from APFE030787429.1 coordinate 22,516, forward strand.
CAAGATAAAACTTTAGCACAGGTATAAGAATTTTATTATTGGCCTCACATGTAAACATATGTAAGAAATTTTTTGGAAATACGCAGAATATGTCAATATGCAAAAGAAAAAAGTAAAAACATTGGATTATATCAAACCCTATCACTACCAAATCGACCATGGGACTCCATTAGCATGGATTTTGTATTAGGCCTGCCCAAAAGACAGAAAGGAAATGATTCAATATTTTTTTTGGTTGATATATTCTCAAATATGGCACGTTTTATAGCTTGTAAAAAGACAAATGATGCAACTAACATAGAAAACTTATTCTTCAAAGAGATAGTTAGATTGCATGGATTGCCTACAAGTATTATTTCTGACAAAGACACCAAATTTGTGGGTCATGTTTGGAGAACTCTATGGAAAAAGTTGGGAATCAATTTCTCAGTTTCAGCTTAGCATATCATCCCAACCCTGATGGTAGACCAAGGTGGTAAATAGAAGCCTTGGAAACATCTTGAGAATTTCGGTAAGTGAACATCTAAAACAATGTGATCAGATACATGCTCAGGTAGAATTCACATATAACGATTCACGTAACAGAAGAACGTGCTTAAGCCCATTCCAGATTATTTATGGAATGCATCCAAGAGGGATTGATGAATTGAGAAATCTAGGAAAACAAAAATTCAAAAGTGGAGACAGTGAAGACTTTGCAATGTAGTAAATACGGGACAAAGTCAAACATCAACTACAATAAAGCAACAACAAGTATAAACAAAGAGCGGATTCCAAAAGAAGACATCTAAACTTTAATGTTGGAGATTTGGTTATGGCATATATTCAGAAAGAAATATTTCCTAAAGGAGAATATAATAAACTAAAATTGAAAAATATTGGACCATGCAAATTTTTGAGGAAATTTTCCTCAAATGCTTATGATATAGAAGTACCCAAAAAATTTGGCATTCAAACAATTTTTTATGCTTCATATATATACCCCTTTAAGGAACGAATGGATGACCCTATAGATGCTCCAGTTCATGACAAAATTTAGTGGGAGAGGCAGCTACCATTAGCACCAACAAAGCATATTGAATCCATCATCGATCAAAGAGTAACTAAAAGGACTAGAAACGAAGAACATTTTCATTACTTGCTTAAATGGAGAAATAAACTAGTTGAACACACTACTTGGATGACAAGCAACATAGATTTCAAAATATGGCACCAGTATTGAGGAACTCCAAAAAGAAAGCATATGAATGTATTTTTTCTTCCTCAGTAGTCTGATGTAGGAGCATCACATATTTAATTTTTATGTAATTATTTATTTGAAGAATCTAGGATTTTCTAGAATTAGTGAGCCATTTTAGAATTAATTAGGAGATAAGGAAGTTAGGATAGAATTCTAAACTGAGACGATAACTCTCAACTTCCTCGAAATATCTAGGTGGAAGTTTTTACGAGAGACTTCTCTCGTCTAAAATACATAGCTATGTAATTGTTTTGGAATGCTCATGTTCGGGAGTGAGATTATAGTTAATGAAGTTTTATATTGTGTTGATTTCAGGAAGTGATGCACTAGTGTGCCTATCGTCTGGTTCATTCCTCAATATGTCCATTATCTGGTTGTCGATGCAAATTCATAGGCCCAATCTATTTCAAACAAATGACCTTTGGTTTGTAAACAATGGTCGGAGAAAATTGAGAGGCGCAACTTGGTTTAAACAAATGCCATGCATAGCCTTTGGTAAAATGCTAGTGGTCTCCCAAGATTTGTTGATTCTAAGTTTGGGAATATATATCAACTTTATTGCATTTGATATATTGTTATTCATGATAAGACATGTAAATTCAAACTTCGTGTTGACTATATACAAATTCACCAAAAAAAATCATTAGATTTGCAAGTCACAACTCTTAATAAGTACAAAATAGCTCTACTGATCCGAATTGGATCCTAGAACACTCTCTAAGTTTTCATGACTGTTTCAAATTATGCTAAAAGATTCAAGTCCTAGAAAAATCAAAGCTATCACAAGGAATCCTCATAACAGTTTCAGTTATGGCTAGAGCGGAGCAATGAGGACCCTTGGTCGAAACTGGAGGCCAAATTAAGAAATGAGGGTGGTTTCTGATACGTGATTAGCGCTAAAGTGCTAATCGTGTATTGTAGGGTGTCCACCTCAGTGAAGGAAAGCCCCAAAGCACCCGGACCCAAAATCGCTATAAATTTCCAAAAATAATGCACTCAGTTCCTTAGCATGGGATTCCACAAATCGATAGGATATTGGAAGGCCTCAAGGTGGTAAGCAGTTTTGTCTGAGTCCCGCCCAATGCTACACATCGAGCGACATGTGTCCAGTGGATGAGAGAGAAAACCGCCCACATGGGACAGGTAAAAATCGTGCGACTTGTCTGCCTGATATGAAGGATGACCGTGGGATCTAGGGGGCCGAGATCAATGGTGGATATACGTCTCGATGACTGACCAGATTTGGTAGGTCAAAAAGCAAGATGACAGGGGATTTGAAGTCCAATGTGGATGATGATTTTGCAAATGATTCATGATTCGTGGGCGATCTCGAAGAAAACGGAATTAACGTCCATTCAAAAATGATTCAAGGAATGTGACACCCAGTTCATCAGGAAACAGGTGGCCACCTTCCTACAAGGCATTACCCAGTGATGATGATGCAAAGAAGAGGAGTTCAAATGGATAGAGGTAAGGAAACCAAAAGGTCAGGAAGTGTAAATGAATAGTCAAAAGAACATACTGGATTTAAAGTCGTGACCTGACAAAAGCGGGAAAAACACACAGAGAGGTAGAAAAGAGTTAGCCAGATGTAGGAAGCTAATAGTAGATAATAGACAGTAGAAGCCAAGCTAACCTAAAGGTAGCATCGAGCTAGACAAACCTAGAGAGAGTCAAAGAGTTTGTGTAGTCCATTGAAGGCTTGAGAGGTTCAAGAAAACTCCTCGACATAAGCCTGCCATACTACTGTGACCCTCAGAGGTTGAGTTTCAGTAAGGAGAGTCTGTGCACTCCATTCCTACTGACTTCATTATGTTTAGTGAGTCTCGAATTGAGCTCACTATTGTAAAATCTCTGCTTGAAAATATAATAGAGAGGCCACCACTGAAATGTTGGACTAGGAGATGTAGCCCAGGAGCATTGGGTGAACTTCTTATTAAACTTGTTTTGTTTACAAGTTTGACTATTATGATTTCTCTGATTGCCTCAATGCCTATGTATTCTAGCAATCTTATCGATCTGTTGCATAAGCAACATCGGCACACCCATGCACATGATTATGTAATACTTTTAATTCATTGTCCTGGATAAATTCCATATCAAGTGGTATCAGAGCTCTAGGTTATTATTGTTAGACAACCTTGTGCTGGTTCTTGTTGTTGAATGCTAACTAGATCAAAGCTTAAATTAGGAGAAGGAGCGTTGGCTGAAACTAACTCAAAAATTGGAAGAGTCTATTCTAAGAGGAAAATGTCAGAAGAAAATCCCTTGGAATTAGACCCCCAGTTCGTATAGTTTTATGACCATGAGATCCATGGTGGAGGAAATATAGGGAATTTAAGAAAAATAGAGATGAAGATTCATCAAACCCAAAACAAGACAAAGGAGTAGAATAATTTCTCCTCTATGACCACTCTAAAGGCAAAGGGAAAGAAGAAAAATTTCTCACACCTCCTAATAGCCCTGAAAATGAAAAGAAGAGATCTTTGATTAAATTAGATGTTAAATTTGATTTACCAATATATGATGGAGAGTTGAATGCAGAGAAGTTGGATAATTGGATTAGACAGATTGATGTTTATTGTAGAGTGTAGAGTGACTCAAACAAGAGTAAGATTCAATTGGCCAACCTACACCTTGGAGACACTGCCTTGGTACGCTGGGAAGGCAGGACAAAAGCTGACATGAAGAAACACGGTAAGATTCTTTCTGTTTGGAGTGAATTTGTTTCTGCAATTAAAAAGAAATTCTATTCACTAGCCTACCTGTAGCAAACCATGATGAGCTGGCAAAGTATTTGACAGCTAAAAGGGCAAAGTGTACAAGGTTACACCCAAGAATTTAGGAAAAGAGCTTTGATTCTAGGAATTTCTTTAGACTCACCTAAGACTCTGTTGAAGTATATAGGTGGTCTACACAACTACATGAGGCACACTTTCCTCATGTTTAATTCCACCATCATGGATGAGGTATCCGTTTAGGCTACGCATCTAGAAGCTAGAGGTAAGAATGTGAACCCAGAAGTTGGGGGATCATCCAAACCCACTACAAGAAAAAATAAGGATAAAAGAAAAGAAAAATGGAAAGAGAGGAAGACAAACATTGTACAGAAAAGAAAGTCTTCATGCACTCACTGTAAGAAGGATGCGCATGATGATGAACCCTACTGAATTCTACATCCGGAGCTAAAAGCTAAGAAGTTTGAGGGCAAGAAGAAGAAGACTACTGTAGCTATTCAAAAGGATTTTGGGTTAGACTCAGGAGATGAAGCAACAATCGCTACCACAGGTATAAAAGGTAAAAATTCTGAAGGATCTACTAGTAATTCTACACAATCTACTGATAATGAAGAAAATGAGAGAAAAAGACATGAGCTTTTTCATATTCGAGTTATTTCCAATCATCAAAATATTGATACTTTGTTTGATAGTGGCTCACAAGTAAATTTAATTTATGAAGCAATTGTAAAGAAGTTGGATTACTAACCACACCTCACAAGAAATCATATCCATTAGGTTGGCTATGTAATAAATCAAAGCTACAAGTGACTAGACAATCTAAACTTATGTTTTCCTTTGGGTCCGCATTTTTAGATGATGTCGAGTTAGATATAGCTCCTTTGGATATATGTGGAATTTTTTTTTGAAGTCCTTAGTTGTATGATAGAAAAGTTATTTTCTATAGAGCTGAGAACAAGTATCTACTTGTTAAAGATGCAATCGAATATATTGTAAGAGCTCATAAGTTCAAGAATAATTATACTCTCATAAACTCATGGCAGATGAAACGAATTGTAGATTCATGCAAACAATTTTTACCAATGGTTGCAAAGGAAAAGAAACCTAATAAAACCAATGTATTTGAGGGTTTTTATGCTAAATAGCTGACTGATTTAGAAAAAGTTGTTTCAGAATATGATATATTGTTTCTAGAACCTAAAGGTCTACCACCCAAAAAGGAAATAGTGTATGATATTAATTTGCAGCAAGATGCTCCATTGCCTAACATCAGAATGTACAGATTGTCCTCTTTAGAGAATGCAAAAATCGAGAAGAAGGTACAGGAGCTGCTCGAGAAGGGGTTCATCATACCTAGCACATCACTATGCGGGTCTCCAATTGTTCTGGTGAGAAGGAAAAATGGCTCATGGAGAATGTGCACTGATTACCAAGCACTAAAGAAGATAACCATAAAAAATTGTTATCCCCTTCCTTACATAGATGATCTATAGATCAGTTGAAAGAAGCTATTTATTTTTCCAAGTTAAACTTGCATAGTGGCTATCATCAGGTCAAAGTTATAGAGCAAGATGAATGGAGGACTACTTTGAAAACAAAGCAAGGACTATATGAGTGGCTGGATATGCCTTTTGGCTTAACCAATCCTCCTACTACTTTCATGAGAATAATGAATGATGTACTCAAATCTTTTCTTGATGATCTTGTTATTGTATATCTGGATGACATTCTTATATTTAGCAAAATGTGGGAAAAACATTTAAAGCATGTTAATTAGACTCTAGATGTTTTGAAAAGAGAAAGTCTTTATGTTAAACTCTCAAAATGTGAATTTGGCAAAACGTCTTTGAATTATTTGGGACATATAGCAAGGGGTGGTGAATTGAAGATAGATCCCTCTAAGGTTGTAGTCATTGAAAATTGACCTAAACCTAAATCTGCTATAGAAGTTACAAGCTTGTTAGGAGCAACACAATATTGGAGAAAGTTTCTTTCTAACTTTTCCTTAATTGCAGTTCCCTTACATGCTTTAATAGGATTGACCAAGGTCTTTCAGTGGGGAGGCAAATAGCAGAAAGCCTTCAGCACCTTGAAAGAAAACATTAGTACAACACCAGTACTAGCACTGCCTAATCTTTAAAGACCATTTAAGATTGAAACAAATGCCATTGACTATGCCATGGGAGCAGTGTTGATGAAGCACAATAAACCCATATTTTATCATTTTGAGAGATTTAATTCTGCAGTAGTTAACTATCCCACATATGATAAAGAATTGTATGCATTAGTACCGAGTGCGAAAAAGTGGAAACATTACTTAATGGGAAAAGAGACATTTATACATACTGATCATCAACGACTTCAATATCTACACTCCCAAACTAAGTCGCAGCAATCAAGACACTATAGATGGATGGGTTTTCTACAAAAATTTCATTTAGTCATCAGATATAAAAAGGGCATACATAATAAAGTTACAGATATGTTGTCCTAACCAATTATAAATGCAACTACTATACTTAATCATAATTCAATATTGCATGAGAGCTACATTGAACAATATTCTCAAGATATAAATTTTAAAGATGTATATGCAACCTTAAGTCAAGGAAAACGAGTAGAAGAATTGGATTATCATGTCAAGGACCAACTCTTGTATCATTTTGGGAAGTTCTGCATTCCACAAATTGAAAGATTAAAGATAATTCGAGAAGCACACACTTCTCTAATATCAGGTCCCTTTGGTGTAAGTAAAATCTTTGCACAGCTACAAATATTTTGTTATTGGCCAAAAATCAATGAGACGGTTTTCAGATATGTAAGAGGGTGTACCATGTGTTTTAAAAGCAAGCCCAAAAATAAAAAACTAGGCTTGTGCACTCCACTACCAGTTCCTTCTCATACTTAGGAAAGTGTTTCCATGGACTTTTTTTGGAGGACTGACTAAATCTAGGAAAGGTCATGACTATTTATATGTTGTTGTAGATACGTTCAACAAAATGTGTATTTTAATACCTTGTAACAAATAGATTATAGCTGAAAAAACTACAAAGTTGTTCTCCGAGCATGTATGGGTCCATTTTGGATTACCCACTTCCACAATATCTGATTGAGATACCTGATTTTTTGGGAAATTTTGTTCAATTTTGTAGGAATTGATGGACACCAGGCTGAAAAAGAGCACATCTTTTCATCCACAAATAGGTGGCAAAACTAAAATGGTCAACAGGACAGTGATCCAGTTGCTCAGAGGCCATTGAAACAAGCATCCGAAACTTTGGGATGAACATTTACGTTATGTGCAACATGCTTACAACTGAGCTAAACATTCTTCTACACAGAGATCTCCTTTCGAGACCTGATTTGGTTTCACACCGAGCTCTCCCTTGGATTTTGTCATTGGTAAAGACATAGTAGTTGATGGACATAGTGATGTGGACAAGGAAACCAAGTTCATTGAACAAATCCAAGAGATTCACTGGGCAGTACAGGAACACCTGGAAAAGGGCCAAGCGAAGTACAAGGCAAGGAATGACAAACATCGGATGGAAAATAGTTTCCAAGTTGGTGATCAAGTCTCGCTATATATCGACAAAGATAGAATGCAAGGTGAATGTAAGAAGCTAAAGCTAATAAGGTATGGACCTTTCAAGATACTTGAGAAAATTGGCGAGAATGCTTTTCACCTTGATCTACCAGCTTACATGGACATCTACTCAGTCGTTAATGCATACAACTTGAGACTATTTAAAGCTTCATTAATCGAAGATCTGGAAGAGCAGAGTCCATTGCCTTCTATTGATGATCTGTTGCCTGAATATCTTAATGAATTGTAGGAAGATACAATTCTACACAGGAAGATAAGAAATACGTGCAGAGCGGATGTTGAATACCTCAGGATTGGACTCAAAGGTTCAAAACTAAGTAGTGTGAAATGGATAGAAATTGAGCAAGCGAGGAAGCAATACCCTCACTTGATTGATGCTTAAAAGAAAACCAAATTTTGGTCATCCAAAAGTTTTTTCAGTGGGAAGACCTTGATCCAAATTGGGTCCTAGAACACTCTCTAAGCTTTCATAATTATTTCAAATTATGCTAAGAGATTCAAGTCCTATAAAAATCAAAGCTATAAGAATGAATCCTCATAACAGTTGTAGCTGTGGCCAGAGCAAAGCAATGAGGACCCTCAGTTGAACACATAGACCATTGGCCCATGGTAACGAGGATGGTTTCTGATGTGAAGGAAAGCCCTGAAGCGCCCAGACCCAAAATTGCTATAAAATTCAAAAAAGTAACGCATTCGGTTCTGTAGCGTGGGATTCCACAAACCGGTAGGATATTGGAAGGCCTCGAGGTAGTAAGCAGTTTTGACTAAGTCCCACCCAATGTCACACATCAGGCGACATGGGTACAGCGGATGAGAGAGAAAATTGCCCGCGTTAGACGAGTAAAAACCGTGCGACTTGTCCGCTTGATACGAAGGACAACCGTCGAATCTGGGGGGCCCAAATCAATGACGGAGATACGTCCCGATGATTGACCGAATTTGACAGGTCAAAAAGCAAGATGACATGGGATTTGAAGTCTGACGTCAATGATGAGTTGGAAATTGATTCATGATTCATGGGTGATCTTGAAGCAAACAGAATTGACGACCATTCAAAAATGATTCAAGGAATCTGTCACCCACTTCATTGGGAAACAGGCGGCCACCTCCTTACTAGGCATTACCTAGTGATAATGACGCAGAGCAGAGGAAATCGAACGGACAGAGGTAAGGATACCAGAAGTTCGGGAAGCGGAAATGAATAGTCAAAAGAACAGAGTGGCTTTAAAATCGTGACGTGACAGAAGTAGGAAAAACACATAGAGAGGCACACAAGAGTTAGCGAGATGCAAGAAACTAATAGCAGAGAACAAAGAGTAGAAGCCAAGCTAACCTAAAGGTAACATCGAGCCAGACAGATCTAGAGAGAGTGAGAGAGTCTGTGTACTCCACTAAAGGCTTGAGAGCTTCAAGCAAACTGCCTAGCACAAGCCTGTCATACTACTGTGACCCTCAGAGGTCGAGTTTCAGTAAGAAGAGTATGTGCACTCCATTCCTACTAACTTCATTCACTTTAGTGAGTCTCGAATCGAGATCACTCTTGTAAAAACTCTGATTGAAAACATAATAAAGAGGCCACCACTGAAAGGCTGGACCAAGAGACGTAGCCCAGGAGCATTGGGTGACCTCCTTATTAAATTTGTTTTGTTTACATGTTTGACTGTTATGTTTTCTCTGATTACCTCACTGTCTATGTATTGTAGCAATCTTATCGATCCATTGCATAAGTAATATAGGCACATCCATGCACAGGAGTCTCTAATACCTTTAATTCTTTGTCATGGATAAATTCCAGATCATCTACTCTTTGTAGTTGAATGGTAGTGGGTTGTTAAAACGATTAATGGTTTAGGTTCCTCTAGATCTCGTCAACCTTTAAAAAAATACAAAATTTGAGTTGTTCATTTTTATTATTAATTATCGAAGACTCGCATTGTGCATAATATTTTTTGTTTTTTTTTTTTCATATTAATGTTTACTAATGACTAAAAAAACCTAGATTAATTTCCAGCCAATTGAGACCTTTTCAATGGCCCTTAATTTAATGGGGCATTTAACAGTTTTTATAATCTATCAATCTAGTGAAATTGCAATTTTATCATTTAATAAAAAAATTAGAACTCATTAATTATATTATTGAATAAAAAATACCCAAAAATTGGAATTATTCATGTGTCCTCTTTCTTGCCATTTGTAAGCCCCTTCTAAGAATTTTTATGGCTCATAATCCTTTTGTTTCTACAGGTTGGACAACTTGAAGGAGTTAATGCATATGTGCCCAATGAATGCTTTAAAGAGTCTTATTTCTTAGGATTTCTTACAAATAATGGAATGTATCTTCCGTTATCGTTGAAACTTATAATTGGCCTAAAATTTTTCATCAGTCATAAATGAAATTCTATCTTGTGGTTTTCTCATTGTTAACAGATTTTGCAAGGATATTAGACACAATAACACATTTGTTTATGTTTGGCGACTTGCTCAACAATGGCAACAACAATTTCATTGTTACTGTTGCAAGAGCTAACAAATATTTTACAGGATTCATTTTCCAACCCAATTATATATATATATAGATATAGATATATATATATATAGATATAGATAGATATAGATATAAACTATTAAGCCCAATTATTTTCAGAAGGTTTGAAATACATAAAGATGTAATCAACTATCGTTATTCTGTCTGAGTACCGTCTTGTTGCTTTTCCATTCCGTAATCCTAACCAAACACTTGTTTATTTCAATGAGAATAGAAAAAGTATAAATGTTAGTATAATTGCCATGGCTCTCAAGTACGGTATATCTTCCATAAAACCTGTAGATACAAAGAAAGCCCAAATTGTATAAAGCTACAGATATATTAGGAGCAGGCACATTAATGTTTTTTGGTGCTTTCTTTGAGGTTTGTAGACAGAGACATTAAGAACAGTAACAAAACATATGCCTTCGTATGTGTTTGTCTGAGAATGAGGGGTTGTCATATGAAGTTGAGGAGATATCGTTCGGCTTCCATTCCAGCCAATACTAAATCTGAACTACGAATGGTATGCGCCAATCAAAATTGCAAATATTTTACAATTATTATAGCTACAAAAAATGAAAAGTCAGCACAGGATTCAAAAAGAGGACCTTTGAAATTGAAAGATAATTATAGAGGGGAGAAGTTTAGAGAGTACGAGGGAAAGACATGTCATCATATTGTAAAGGTTTTCATAGCCTTCATTTCAGAGATCTTGTTTGAATAACGTTTACAATTGTCGTTGTCAGAAAGCACCTTCAGTTAATGAATTTTATGCCAAGATTAAGGTTGTCTTCAGTTAATGAATTTTATGCCAAAATTAAGGTTGGCAAGCAATCGTGGTGCATCATATATGAATCCATATCATGGTTCCATATGATTGGGGAAAATGAGTGGGAATAAGACCTTCAAATAAACCAATCAAAGGATTACAAATATATTTTTATACCCAAGAAATTTGAAAAATGATAAAATATTTTAAAATCCAGTAAATTTAATATATTTATTTTCTTTCTAGAACTTAGAATTAATTTTCAAAATCTTAAAATTCTTTCCTTTAATTGATTAAAGTTTTGAAGTAACTAATTTTATGTGCTTTATATTCTAATGATCAGACATAAAAGATCAATTATAAAATAGTGACTACTTTTATGTGCTTTATTTTCGAATTTTCATAAATAAAAGATCAATTATAAAATATAAACTTATAAAAAAATTGACACCTATACAATCATTATTACATCCTCAGCATCAGGTAATACCTCAACACCAACTCTCAACTTAGCTGCAGGTATGGATGATTTCATCAGAAAATTAATTCTAATTCTTAAAATTCTTTCTTTTAATTGATTAAAGCCTTGAAGTGACTATTTTTATGTGCTTTATACTTAAATCTTCATAAATAAAAAATCAATTATAAAATATAAACTTATAAAAATTTGACAAATATACCATCATTATTACATCCTCACATCCTCAGCATCCGGTAATACCTTAACATCAACTCTCTACTTCGTTGCAGGTATGGATGATTCCATCATTCACCAGTGAGTGTTTCAAAAATATACAAATATATTTAGATTTTAAAAAGTATATATTTTCTGGACTTTCTTATGCTCGAATTTGGTAGAAAAAATTGAGGTGAAATCTTGATTTGTGCTATTTAAACTTGTATTTTGACTCTATAAATGGAATCAGGACCGTTGAAAAAAGCCTAGGGCACTTGGATTGTGTAGGGGTTACTCATCAAACTTGTGATTTCAATAAATTACTACCAAATTTTAGAGAAATTTGAACGAAAAACCCACTAAAAAAGCTTCTAACAAATCTCAGTAAAGACAACTAATATACACATATGGTCTATAGTATTAACAATGCTAAGCCATTTAGTTTACTTTTGGAGTAGTCTACAGAGGTTGAAAAATTGCTCTGGCCACCACCTAAAATTAAGAATTTAGAAAAATTTTATTTAAATTTACAAAAATTACTACTTAATTTTTCAAAATATAACTAAAATTTCCGGAACTTTCAGCACTATGGCCTTACTTTTTCTGGGTTGCTATAGTTTGGACCTTGGTCTGTAATGTATTTTTTGGGAGCTGACGCAGGCTACACAGCCCGAGGTTCTACCTCAAATCCTGACCCCGAAAGCTTTGAAAGTGTATTGGCCCCAAAAATGTAATTATTATGAAAATATTACAATTGAAATATAATTTAAGAAAATGATTCCTTTTAATAAATGGTTTGATCATGTCTCTTTTGGTTTACGTGCTAATGTGATAGAGACGACAGTTTATGGTTTGACAGTGTCTCTTTTGGTTTTCGTGCTAATGTGATAGAGACGAGAGTGTTGGAGCAGTGATAGCACAAGGTAGTCATACCAAGTCTAAAATAAAATAACTAACAAAATTAAACATAAAGACATTCCAAATATAGGGATTAATGAAATATTAAATGGAAATATGGATTATTGAAATATTAAATGGCAACATGGTTTAGTTAAAAAAATTATTTAAACAATGCGGAGATTTGATTAATGGCTTCTTTTTAAACTGCATTGAATCGGTGTCACACCCATGATTAAGTGACCATCAACACAACGATATGTTGTGCTAGATTCATATCACAAACATAATGTTCTCAGGAATTCCATTAAGATGCCACTAATGCAGGGATATGCAAATGGTCGATGGTGCATTGCATAGTAAAATTCGAACTTGAAACACGATCGACTTTAAATAAGTGTGTTGAAAAAATAACGGGCCGGGATTTTCTTATAGTTTCTAGATTTAATAGGGATCCTTGATCCTAGTCCTCTTAATTGACCGTCTGGATGATTTGAATGAAAGATAACCCATTTTATCTTAATTCGAGGTTTGGGTAATTTTTGTCTCTTTGGTTTTTTTTTTATTCTTTGCAGTTTTCTTTCTGCTACTGCGACTTTGATTGGCAGTATTCAAAAAAGAAATGGATTTGATGCAGGTGAATCCGAGAAAGAAGATGCAAAGGAAGAACTTGTGTACAAAACTGATACTGCGACTTTGATCGGCACTATTCAAAAAACAATATGGATTTGATACAGGTGTATCCGAGAAAGAAGATGCAAAGGCATAACGGACAAAACTGACACTGATTCTAGAGCTTTTGTTTTCGGTGAGTATCCAAAATTCATTAATTTAGGTAGGATTTGTCGATATTTTTGGTTTATTTTTTGAGATTTTGAATTTTTTTTGACAATTTGTAAATAATAGAAACCAGTATGGGTGTAGCTAGATAAAAATTATAATATGTCATTTGTGTTGGAAAAGTCACCCCACTTCTATAGAATCTTTAATTTCCACCCTCGGATCCTAGTTACTGGTTTGTAACATTTATTAATACCTGTGGGTTTTGGTGCTACTGCAAACTTTCACATGGTCTTAGAGGTTGGACCCAGGTTCTATTCCCCCAAGTTGCTTTTGAGGGGGGTGTTGGAAAAATCACCTCACTTCTATAAAATCACTGGTTTGTAAAGTTTACTAACACCTGCAAGTTTTGGTGTAACTACAAACCTCCACAATTTGTCCAAGTTGTTAAATCTTTATAAAATTTACTAACACCTGAGAGTTTTGATGTAACTGCAAACCTCCACAATTTGTCCATGTAGTTAAATCATTAGCACTAACACTAAAACTTCTCTCTTTATAATTTTAGGGTATTCTAAAAATTTTTGGGGCTGCGAATGAACCATCTTCGATTATTTGTTCAGCTAGCATGGCCTTAGTAGTATTCCTATAAACTTGAATTCTTCTATAACTAACAGAGAAGTCCCTGCCTCCCCTGGTTGCTTTCGATTCAGGGTTGAATTTTATTATTCTGAGCGTGTCCTACGTGAACAGCAACAAATTCTCATTACTCTATCATGCGTCATCTTTAATCGTCCTCTGTATTGAATTGTGATTTGGATTGAGCACAGAATATGAATCTTCTATATTTCGTGTTATTATTTTTATTATAGTGCAATTATTCTGATAGGTTTTTTTTATTTGGACGGGGTACATTAATGATTTTATTAATTAAAAATTTTGATGGGATGGAATAAATTTAAAATTGTCATTAAATCAGTAAATAAAATTTATATCCCTAATTTCTTTACATATCTAAATTACATGTTTAAATTATACATAAATTAATTTTTTACAAAACATAATTAAAAATTTACCATACTATTTATTAATTATCTAAATTAACAAAAAGTCTAATGATATAAGAAATAATTCAAACTACAACATTAAAATAAAATTTACTATACCACTAATTAATAGCCAGATATCATCATTAACCATCAGTAAGAAAGAACATGGTACTACATTTATTAAAAGTCATCCATCATCCATCATTGTTAGCAACTTCGCATTCGAGTTTTTGGAATTTCCTATAGTTAGCATTAAAACCAAATTCGAAAAAATCGCAAGGTCTTGCATTACAAAATAAAAGCATTCGGCCATTGCAACCTGGCACCTCGGTTATGTAAGGCCTGCATATTAGCCCTAAATAAAATCCAAGAAAATGACCTTAAAAATATATACTGAAATGCCCATGATCTCGTGCCATTGCTGGGTTTTCCAAACGGATGGTATCTCTTAGATCAAGATTATTAATTACTCAGAGTTATGCTTGCAACGAACTATTCTGATAATCCCATGCGATTACCATTTTGTCTTTTTCTAGCACGATTGTTATTATGTACGTTTTCTTTTAACAAAGACATATTTATTAATTTATTAGCCTTAGTTTTCAATTGGTTTCATGAAAAGCTTTTACACATTTAATAATTTTTGCTTCATGAAAAGCTTTGTAAAAAATATAAGTGTCTCGTTAGGTTGATAATTAATGGGTAAATACTTATTTGGTTTTAATCATTTTAATTTTTTTAATCTTTTTCATTTATGGATTTTTGTTTTTAGTTTTTTGTGGTTAGAAATTTCCCTGTACGCAGTGGATGTGAAGAGGTGCATTTGTTGTATTTTTCTATGACGTGGATGTGAAGAGGTGCATTTGTTGTATTTTTCTATGACTCTCTTGCGAGAAGATCTGTTTATTTTCTTGCAGCGCAAACAATGTGTCATTATTTCATGGTAAGTGGAAGCCCTCTGCAACTATTTTGCTCCCATTTACGGTCATGCTAAGTGATCTACAATTGGTTAGTTGAGTATAATCCCTCTCTGCCTCTGCTAAAAAATACTTTGGTGTCTTTTCTTCATAATGCTTTCTTTAATGCATAGAATTATTCATGTATTAATGATTGATGCTGTGTGAATTGTTTTCTTAATATATATTTTCAATTATTTTGGTAATAATATTTTTAGCATGTTTATAAGGATTATTAGTTCTAATTATTTTATTGTTGAAAAATTAAACCTACCCATTTATAGTATTGCATTCATACATTCAAGCTTAGTTCTCGTTAAAATTGTTAAAATAGTGAATTAACTAAAGCAATATATTTATAAGACCATGACATTTATATACCAAAAATTATAACTTTATGGTTAGTTTAATAAATTAATTAATAAACATGTATTTGGTTTTAATTCTTTTCATTTATTAATTATTGTTCTTATAACTTTTAGTAGAAGCAATGGGTTTGAAGAGGCTCATTTATTATAGTCATGTGGGTCTTTTAGGCTAGAAGAGATTTGTATTTCATAGCAATGCAAATAGTGTTCTTTGGTTTGGTGATCAATGCAACCATCATGCATATGTTTGGCTTGTATTTGTTGTGACTTTAAAGCATTTGCAATTGTTTGGTTGAGTAAAAGCAGTTTCTCCCTTGGTTCAAAATGAGTGCGATCTTCTTTTTTACAATGTTCTCATATTATTTCATTGTTGAAAAGTTAAAGCCAACCATTTATGTTTTGTCATATAAATTGAGGTTGGATTAATTTTTGTTAATATTTGACCATTTATGATTGTCATGTTAAGCTATATGGTTCATAATATTCTTAATATTTGAATTCAATCCCACACATAACACAATTTTTAGCTTGCTATATTTATATTTTACCATGCAATTATATTTTACTACTGCTTGCCATGGTTGGGTTTTCCAAATGGATTTGATTGGTATCTCTCTGTTCAACATTATTAATTGCTCAACATTTAATAAGTTTTGGTTCATTAAAAACTTTGCAAAAAATAAATAGGGACAAACTATATTTATTGGTTTTTCTGTCAAAACTAAAACTCAATATTGTAATTATCAAACATACTATATTGCTGATGAAAATAGATATTGGTTTTGGATAAAAATTTATTTAAGGTAATTATTGAATAGCTCAATGCTAATATAAACAATATCAGTATTATATAGAAAACATAAATATAATATTATAACCCACTCAATTAGCTAGAGAGAAATACAAAATTACAAATGCTTTCAAAAAAATAACCCATGTAATTTTAATGATATAAGATCACTTTAAATTCTTTATTTTTAATATTAAAAAAAAAAATTAATAATAATATTATTAAACATTGAATTAATATAAACATAAAATTGGTTATAAAACTATTTTTTGGTCAAACTAAAAATCAATATTGTAATTATCAAACATACTGTGTCAAAAAACAAATGTTGATGAAACTAGAGATTGGTTTTACCTATTGATGAAAACAAAGATTGGTTTTTCATTTTAGCTAATTATTGAATAGAGCGATATTAATATAAATAATATTGGTATTATATAAGAAACTAAAACCTAATATTATAACCCACCCACTCCATTGGCTAAGGAGAAATAGAAATTTACAAATACATTCAAAGGAATAGCGCCTTGTACTTTTAATGATATAAAATTTAATTATTTCCTAATAAATAATTGTCAAATAAGTGATAGATCAACTAAATGGTTACCAAAACATCTTTGATTACTATCAGGGGAAGGCATAAAATTATTGAAGTTCTTGGTATTGCAGATGAATATTTATCTAGTCATTCTTTGATTGTTCAATTTTATGGAGGAGGATTGTCTAGGGAGCACCAACAACAAAACAAAAAATAAAAGTTGAATGAAATAATTATTTATGTTAGCAATATATCAAACTCAATAAATTAAATTCAAAATGCAAGATAAGTAAGGCTGTATCATTGAAACAAATAAGATATTGCAAAAATTTAGAATGTCATGCTAATATTTAGATATAACATACTTGTAAACAATTACAAAAAATAAAAGTTGAATGAAATAATTATTTATGTTAGCAATATATCAAACTCAATAAATTAAATTCAAAATGCAAGATAAGTAAGGCTGTATCATTGAAACAAATAAGATATTGCAAAAATTTAGAATGTCATGCTAATATTTAGATATAACATACTTGTAAACAATTTACAAACTTTATTTCTTAATATAAGATTTACTATTTTTTTTATACGTTAAGACTAACCTAAGTACCCACGGGGGATTTGAACCGGTGACCTATCACAAGGAGTGCCTTAATAGCGCACCCATTCACCGTCAATCCAAAACCCCATGGGCAATACAAAACTTACTATTAAGATTACTAATATAGTATTTTATGTTTATTAAAATTTAGGTTAATAATAATAATAAACTTTTAAAAATTTAGTATAATATTTTTTTGATAATATTATTATTAGATGGAATAATCTAAATTTTAATATACTTTATGATTAACTTTAAAAAAATTAATAAGTTGCACCATAGAAACAAATTAGATATTTCAAAATTTTAGAATTTTCACTCTAATATTTGACATATACCATGCAGTTAAATAATATTTTCACTATTAATATAATAATTTAATTTAATATATTTTAGTAATCAACTTTAATATTGTTAATAAGAAAGTACGTATCATACAAATATAAAATAAAAATGAGTTATTTTGAATGAAAATTTTACATTCATACATTAAAATAATTTAATTTATTTTATTAATTATAATTTTAAAGAAAGATAATTAATTTAATTTAAATTTAAATTTATATATTGAAATATTAAATTTATTTTTTCTGATTACATTTTTTTTCACATTGTAAAATTAAAATTACAATTTGTACGGGGAAAATCTTAAAAAGTGTTGAAATCTCATTTGGTTAAGAAAAAATGAATATTGAATAATTAGCATTTATTGTTTAATAATATTAACTCATGGTTTAATAATGTTAGAGTTAATATGAGTGCTTTAGTTCATCGACGTTTGGGTTTGCTATAAAGGTCTTAAACAGGTTTTTACATTGCTTCTGTGATTAGTCATATTTATAAGAAGAGCTTCAGCGTAAATCACATGAGAAAGACATTTGTCGACGCGTTTCAAACCAACTAGTGTGGTTCATCGTGAGGACAAGTTAAAGAAGCAGATCAGGCCCAGCAAGTTAAATAGACTAAGAAGAGACTCCAACGGCTACATAACCGCTATTTTGACTCCACGGCTATTTTTTACTCTAGGACCCAAGCTAAAGTTATATCAATAAATTTAATATTATTATTATTAAAATAATATATTATTTTATTTTATTTCTAGAATTAAACAAAATTAGGTACTATGAGTAGTATCATAAGTAATTTATTTAAATAAATAACGTTTAGAATAAAACTAATGGTTATTGAAAATTATTATTTGCGTGAATGAATTCCTATAAATAAATAAATAGGGTTACATAAAAATAATAATGGGATGTTAGGATTAAATATGAATAAATTTATAATGTTAAAGGTAATAAGTTAATAAATTATTAACTAACTATATATGAATTGATTATTAAAGGTATGTTATTTTGCTTATAAAATTATACTAATTACTATTGAAATAATATTGTGTATATAAAATTATTAAATTTACTAATTAATTAAAAACTAATCTTAATAAGTGTTATAAATTATGATTGAGAATAGATTGATTTAAAATATTATGAGATAATCTCTCTTATATATTTTATTGAGATTATTCTCTCTCTCTTTAATATAACATCTATAGTAAATCAGAATGGAGGTTGCATTATTATAATCATATTAAATTAAGAAAGACAAATATTTAGAAAAGCCATACTTATTTCTGAGGTTAAAAGAGCTAAAATGAAGCAATCCCAATAACAAAATTATCATAATAAAAATACCAAAGAAGATGACCTAATAAAAAAGGGCCAAATTCCAACAATAAACACGAAGAAAATAAGAAACCCTAACAAGAAGAATGCACTCAGGATGCACAAAGGGGAAGGAAGAAACCCTAAGATGACAGGGCAGGGATCCAACTTCTGCTCACTTTCCACCCATCATCTCTGTTGAGATTGATGGGTCTTCGCTCAATTTAAATAGCTTCCCTTAACTTGCGATGATGGAATCGATCCACCCTGGCAATGACTTTAGCCTCCTCAATGCAGACATGATGCTTAGTCTTGTCCACATGCTCTGCTAAGGCCGAGGACTTTGTTCTTCCATGCTTCAGGTCTGCTACATGTTCGCAAATTCTCTGCTGGATGGAGCGCCCCGTTTCCCCTATATAGGGTGTCCCACAAGAGCAAGGAATCAAATATACACCCTTCATGTCTTTGGGGTTAACAGGATCCTTCACCGACCACAGGGAATTACGAATGGTTCAGGAAATCAAGTAAAGGAACTTTCACACAACTGGAAGCAATCTTAAATGCTGAAATGGAATACTATCTTTATCTTCAGTATATATGGAAATTTAACAAGTGGGCACTTGCAAGATCTATTTCCCAATTTATCTTCCTTCTACACCAAACAACCTATTCTTGTACTATCGCAATGTGCTTGCACTAGTGCAGGTACAGTACTTGTGTGAAAAAGTATATTTTACCTTCTTAACTGAAGACTTATGTCTTTATGGGGGTGCTCTAAGCCTTGAGGCTTAGAGCACTTTTTTCTTGTGACAAGAGACCAACTCTTGTACTGAGACAGAGCTTCCTTCACCAAAGTTTCCAATTTACTCTCGAAAGAATTAAAAGACTTGTTGAAAAGATTTGCAATTGCAAGCTATATTATGAAATAAATTACACGTGAAAAAGAATGCTTTAATTAACTGAACTTTTCAATGAAAGTAAACTTTATAAAGCAAAAACAATTCAAAATAATCAAGCAACAGTCAAAGTAATTTGCATGCATCAACTAACTTTTGGTAATTCACTTATAACATTTCTGCTCCTTTTTATTAAGTCATAAACTGCAAGTATAAAGTATGATGTTTGTAATAACGTTCTTTCTTAATCCATGTAAAGATCCTTTAGAAGTGTAATTCTTAACATTGAGAATGATTACTTGAATTGACAATATGTTTTCTTGCAGGAATAAGTGAAATTAAAAGCAGGAAAAGGAACGTAACACTTGCTGTAAAGTAAAACTAGAGTGCAGGAAATTACATGCACTAGTGCATGAAGAATCTTCCTGCACGACCTGAGCGGAAGCAAACTAAGGAAAAAATTGCAAGAGAGAAATTGCAAGAAAGAAATAAACTTAATTAAACTTCCAAACTACGGATCCGT